>CM021776.1:17366152-17381749 GCA_011076525.1 Nettapus auritus | reverse complement strand
CCCGAGGTCCCTCTGCCTGCCCGCGCCCGGCCGCCGCTCCTCTAGGGAAGCTGGAGCCCAACTTGTGGGCTCCGAAGTTTAAGGTTTCATTTTTAGTAACTGCTCTTTGAGTGAGTAATGTCTGTGTGCTGCTCGTAGCGCGTCGTCTGCACAGCGTAGCCTGCTGATTTCCAGGGGGTTATAAATATTAAAGCCGCTCTCGAAGCCGTGTTTCCTTTTCCATGCAGTTTTTCCTAACGTTGCGTTTTGCCTGCCTTAAAGTAATGTTGCTGTCACTAATGACGGGCTCTTAATTAGACAAACTTTAAAGCGCGTTGTCCAAGAAACTTGCTTTGCGCTGGTAACGCACGGTTTGCTTTAGTTTAGGTGGAGGGAGAGCAGGCATCTCGCTGGGTTGGTATTTTTGCAGTTAGTGCCGCTGCTGAGAAGCTCCTACTTTTTCTAAGTTTGAGAGCTCCTGAAGGAATTGGAGTTCTCGGAGTGCAGCGAGTGTGGGCAAGGAGCTGCTCCGCATCCTGGCGAGCGAATTTGGGGGAAGAAGGGGGAAATCGGGGCTCCTGGTTTCAGTTTCTCCGCTCCGAATCCTTCCCCCCGCGCGCTCGATTTGCACCATCTCACAGCCAGATTGAATGGACCAGGGCGCTGGGGGAGGAAGCTCTTCACTAGTTACCATTCAAAAGGTGTCGGCTAAAATCTCATTGCAAAAAGGTATTGTAGCTTTAACATCTCGCATTGGCAGCATTCTTCCCCCTTAGTCTTTGGATTAGTCATTGTATGAGAGACAGAAAAAAAAAAATCACTTTTTTTTTTTTTTTTTGGAAAAAGTAAAGTAAACAGCCTCCAACAAGTGAACCTTGACAACCCAGATTAAGGAAGGCAGGAGAGATCAAACAAAGCTGCTGCTGGGCTGTTGTCAGGAGCTGCCTCACTGAAAGCTCTGGACTATTCGATCAGGCAGCAAGGCTATATGTTCACTTATGCAGAAATGGACCATTACAAATGCTGATCTTTGTTGTGAAACCAAAGGATAACTTGGAGAAAATAACTGCTGCTTCAGACAAGCCTTTCTGGTGCTTATGGTTTTGCTTGCAAAGTTGGGTTTTGTGCATGGGCTGGGCTGGTGTTTCTTTTTTTTTTTTCTTTTTTTTTTTTTTTTTTTTTTTTTAGTGATAGTGCTTTGGAGTGCATTGTATACACTTTCCGAGTGACTCAGGATTTGATTTGATTTTTGCTGTCCAGAGCCGTGGAGAAGGTGGCGTGTCAGTAGTGTCATGCTGAAAGCAGCGTAAAAGTTCTGAGGAATTCAGCCCTCATTTCTGGATCTCTGAATTGTAAGGAAACGTGGATTTTTTTTTTTTTTTCTCTGTGTGTAAGTGCTGTGCTGACGCGTAATAGAGGAGTTGGGCTGTGATTAAGCGTTGTACGTTGTCTGTCTGCGTTCCTGGAGTTCAGAAAACTTGTGGTGTGTTTCTTTCAGAGCATATTACCCGGGTGGCACCTTATTCTTGATATGCCAAGGGTTTTGCAAAACTGTGTGTAACTTGGCTTTGCGACTGTGTTGGAGAGGCTCAGTTACTGTGGAGTTGTGAGAGAGAATTGTAGCAAGGAGTACTAAGTGATAACTGATTTTTACTTCAATAAATATTTTGGGGTTAAGTCTTAATCAACCTTACCCAGTGCGAGTTAGCAATATTTTTGTTGCTTTACACTTTGAGGTTTGCATTTGTACACCTCACTGTAAGCTCTCCCAATAAGCCACCTATTTGATTTCTTTAAAGCATTCCAAAACAATGGGAACATCTATTAAAAAAATCTGAGGAAAAGGCTGTGACCCGAATGCGCACTAACCAGGAGGCAGACCAAGTGCACATCTGCCGAAGAATTAAGAAATGCAAAACCTTTTCACATAAGTATTTCTTTAATTAGCAGTGCAGATCACACAATAAGTACTTTATACTTTTTATAAGGTAAGGTTTCATAACCGTCCTGCATAACTTAGCATAAAGCCTGTCGTTTTTTTATGGCACATACTTTAATTAGACAATAAAAAGTGCGTGTGTTAAACATGCACATGTATGCTATTAAGCCGTTTGGGGTAACGTGTAATGTTTTTGAGCAACTATAAACATTTTCTGCTGAGATCGGTTCCACCGGTGGCGGCAAGGAAGGCAGTTTCTGTGCTGCTGAGGGAAGGAGCAGGGAAGTTGAGCAGAGAATTGTGCGCCGGGCGTTACTGCACAGCATATGCTGCAATATGCTTTCCTCTTGGAGGGGATCACCTCTTTTTAAGAGCTTCCATTTGCATTATCATCCGTGGCACGATGTAGCGTAAACAGTTCAGCTCTGGGGTTGTCCCTGTTTCGTGGTATTGTAAAAATTAAGGAAAAGGGGGGCAGTGAAAAGGTGGATTTATGCATGTCGTGTGCTTACTGCTCGTGGTCATTTATAGAGATTGAACCCGATAATGTAATTCATTTTGTGAAGCGTCTTTCGAGCATGTATTTGTGTATCAAATGAAATACCACACGCACACACATATGTAGGATTTGTATGTAAAACACAGTTATTTCTGCAAGGCTGTCCGGTTATTTATAGGACATAATGATACTTCTGTCATCTTAAATTTTCTCAGAGAAGCTTTAATAAATTTAAATAGATTATATGCTGTCAGAAAATAGTATAAATTTTGTTTACGATTCGCTTGCTTTAAGGTACTTATACTAAAGAAGCTCATTTAACCCCCGAGACTGAGCGGCATTAAGTGGCGAGAGGAGTCTGCCGAAGAGCCGCTGCTGCCCTTTGCTCTCGTGATAATCTTAAATTACTGCAATTTAATTGCAACTTCAAGGCACCGAGCTGAAACCTTTTCCCGCAGCCGAGGCAGGGCTGGAGCGGAGGCAGGTAGCGGGGTGGCTGTGCTCCGTCGGGCCTTCTGTGGCTGCGATGTGCGCCCGAGGGGAGCCCGGGGAGAGGGAGCCTCAGCTCCCCGGGGGTGGTTTTGGGATCAGGCCCTCAGGAGCCATGCAGCTCGGGCTCGCTGTTGGCTCGAGGTGGTTCAGGGGATGTTGGAGTGATGCCTCGGCGATGCGCTGGCTGCCAGGCATGGCACGGGCCCCGTGGCCCCGAGGGCGAGGTCAGGGTAGGCAGCCCGGCTGCGTGGGGCCTGATCCGGAGCAAGCTAACATCAAACGGCGCTGCTGCCTTTGGGTCTGTGTCACTGACACACAGCGGAGACTTCGCTCCCCTCCCGGCCCCCCTCGTGTTTGCACGGTGGCAGTCGGAGCCCGGCAGCGCTTGCCGAGGGGAGCTGATAACCGTGGTGCGCTAGAGATCAGCAGCCTGTCTGCGGCTGCTCCGAGAGGTCCTGGCAACAAAACTTTGCTCCCATGCTTAGTAAGGTGCGGAGGGGCTCGGGGCCCTGACTTCTTGCCACCGAAGACACGCCTAAAGTGCTTGGCTGCGCTTTAAGTCGCGATTCGGATTGCTCCTCCGTTGGCCAAAGCCTTACGAAATGCCTTGTTGCAATAAGAGCCGAACAAGATCTCGTGTGTGTGCTGGAAGTGCTCGCTGACAAAAACGCTGCTCGCAGCCGGCTGCTCTCACAAAGTACCGTGCCGCCTGATTGCCGCAGCGACGGCAGGCAGCGAGGTGATGCCAGGGTATGCACAGGAAAAAAGTACGCTGGGATAAATCCTGCAGTTGCTAGAGGGAAAACTTAATTGTGGGAGCTCTGTAGCCTTTTAATTAAAAAAAATATCTGTTTGGGACTAGAGAGGGAATGCAAGCCGTTCTATTTTTAGGAGCTCGGATATTTGTTGATTGGGGTGTCTGGAGTGTTTTATTTAACGTGTGCTCTTTTTTCTTGCTTCAGCGTTGGACCTACCGAGTCAGAGAAACCGCTGGCTCCGTTCGCGTGCAGCCTTCTTTGCAAATATGCTCTAGGGTTTTGTCTTTCTATTCTCCTGGCACCGATCTCTTCCATGCATGCAGGCGAACAGGCTTATGTATAATGGCTGTTTGTACGTGGCAAGTATCCAGAATAATCTTGATAACTTTTTGTTCAGTGCCATTCTGGAAACGAGGATAGGATTCCATGGAAAATGAGAGAACAGCAGAACATGGGCAAAATCAATTCTTCTCTCCGAGAAGCATCTGGTACCTGAGGAGGACTAAATAATTTTTCTCCTCTCGGTGACCCTCCCTGTGCTGTTTTTTAAAACATCCCCATTTCAGTGCCTTGAAATTGCAATTAAGTTGTAGTAATTTAAGATTATTGCGAGAGTGCAAAGGGCAGTGGAAGCTCTTTAGAAGTCTCATCTCAACACTTAATGCTACTCAGTCAGGGGGTTAAATGAGTTTCCTCAATGTAAGTACTTAAAGTAACTAAATCGTAAACAAAATTTATACTATATTCTGACAACTAATAATCTATTTAAATTACATTAAAGTATGTGCGTGAAAATTTAATTAAAGACAGGAGTACTGTCAAGCCCTGTAAATATCTTGACAGATCTACTGAGATGGAGCCCATACCATAAAATACCTACATCTGATAAAGTTCTGGTGTTTCTGGGAGTGCTGTTCGGAAGCGAATTGTGGGCCTTTTCCCTCCCAGCTTGCCGCTCGGTTGCAGTGGTGTTGGCAAGCGACGCGAGTACCGGGCAGTGTTACTCGGATGATCCTCTGCTGTATTGATTACCGCTAAGCGGTCTTGGTGTACGGCACTTGTCGCTGTTGTGTTTTTACCAGAAGTGCCTATTTCCTCCATAAGTTAGTTTGGAGCTGCTGCTGATCCAGACGTGTCCCTCCTGAAGGCGCAGGCCCTCTCGTAGCGCCTCGTGGCCTTGGCGCTGGGGCAGCGTGGGGCGCGAGCTGCGCCTCTGCCATGTGTCGGGTGACAAATGAAACGACCCAGAGAGCGGTGCTGCAGGCTCTTGTGCCATTGTGAGTCCTGATTTATTTGATTTTTTTCAGGTAGAAAGCGCTTATGGCTTCTTTTCCCTGAATTTGTGAAATGCACTGGGAAGCATTTCTCAGGATAACGGTATGCGCACTTGTCGCGTAGGCCGCTTCCTGCTGCTGCCCTTGCCGTATGCGGTCCAGGGCGCTTTGGATTTCTGACCTTTTGCTCTGGGTACACACAAGTGGGTGTGCTGAGCCCTTGGCCATGCTTGGCTGGGGGTCCCTGGAGCCACAGGGGCCTGGGAGATGGACCAGGGTCTGGGCATGGAGAGAAGGCCATGAGGGGAGCGCGGTGTCTGGGCTGGGCACTGGGCGCACAGGGCCTGACAGGAGGTGGGCCTGTAACAACATCGTTAGTTCTCCCCTCTTCACCAGACATTTCCTTTCATGTTGGATCTGAGTTGTAGCCACACTTCCCGATCGGTCCTGTCACGTTGTTGTTAACAATTAGGGTCAAGTGTCTTTCCTTGGGCTGCGTGCAGCCTTCGTGTTGGTGTCCCTCCCCCAGCTCCTAGCCTGATCTGTTTGTGCATTAATTAGTAGATGAGGCGCATTAACACATCAGTAAACTGGAGTAGTCAGGCTTCCCAAGGCATCTTGGGAAACCCTCTCCAGTTTTATGTGACCGGACGTGCACTATTGCTGATTTAGATAGCGGAGCCGGCGATGCCAAAGTGTTGTTAAGAGAGAGATAAATAGAGAGAGCCCAGCAGTAAGCAGAATGTCATGTCTCTATTAAAAAGATGGTGATAAAGGAAGATAAAACGGTGAGGGGGATTGGATGTGTGTTCAGAGCAGCAGCTCAGCATCTGATCACAAAAATCGATTCAGAATCCCCCTTCCTGCAAAACCCTTGCCCGCAGAATTAAGAGGGAAGCGTGGGCTCGATGGCAGTGAACGCCGGCGCCCTGCATGTACTTGTGTTCCTTCCACAAAGGCTCCAGAGGCTTTTCAGGGTCTCAGGAGCTGCCTGCCTTGGAACATCCCTCCCCGTGCCCTTCAAAGTGGCTTCCCTGGCCTGGCAGAGGTGCCCATGGGACCCGTGCTGGGTGCTCAGCGCTGCCGCTCGCCCCCATTTCGGCGGCGCCGAGCCGGGCTGCGCGGCCACCTTTGCTGCTGACGGAAAGTTGGTTCCCGTCTGGAAGTCGGTCCTTGGCTTCACAACAGAATAACAACGATGCAGATTTTTGTATGTTGGAGTCTTTTTCTTGGCCCGGCTGCCGGGTGCAGAGGCTGCTCTGCAGAAGTGAAAAATGTAACTGATTATAAAGAAATGAGTGGTTGCAGCAGAGGAGAGGGGAGCAGTATTAATTTTACCGGTTCTGTAATGAAACATGCAGTATAACGTTAAATCATCGCCTCCTTGTTTGCTGAAAGGATGTTAATCATTCCATTAAGAAGGATTAAGTAATTAACTGATATTTCTGTAGGAACCAGTGTCAGTTTTAAGCAGCATCTTCCCAGCGCCGCACAGCGAACATGAAGTTTGCATTTCTCTCGCTGCCAGCAGAGAGCTCGGGGCTGAGCACGGGCGGCTGAGGTCTTCCCAGGAAAGTTCTGGGAACGCCAGGGCAGCGGAGATTGGTTTTCTTGCAAGTGAAATGTGCTGTTCTAATGGTCTTTCAATTACAAGGTTGTCTGGTAGGACTTTTGTCAGCTGGGTCCGTTGCAAACCTCATTTCATGAGTGGTCTGTTCGGGATTAAGAAGTTAAAACCTTCTTGAAGTGTTCATCCGGGTGTTTGCCTTTTTTTTTTTTTTTTAATGATAGCTTTTATGTTGTAATGGCAAGCTTGCTGACAGTGAGTCATGAACTCTATCTCCCATGAACCTCATGACAAATTTTCGTTAGCTGGTCAGGCAGCTTGCTGGGCTCATCCAGCCCGTTCCCACGTTCTGTCCTCGCACCGGGAAGAAAAACCCCATTGAGCGGGGTGGCGTGACTCCTGCCTCCCTCCGCCTGCCGAAATCTGTTTCCAGACAGCAGCAGCGCAGGGACATCCCGGAGCGACTCCAGGTCCGGGGCAGGTTTTCAGGATGTTGAAGCTGGATTCGGCAGGGAGCAGCCAAGCCCGGGGCAGGATGCGGCCCCCAAGGCTCTTGACATTGGGTGTTGCTCAGTAAGGTCAAAAGTGCGTTTTGGAGAGGGTGCACGTGCAGAGGAGCGGCGGGGCGCGGGAGAACAATGACAATATTTGTCACAATTTGGTTTTTGAAGGCTCGAATCTGACCGTGAGAGGTGCGGGAGTCAGGGAAGCATCTGTGCTAGCGTGCCTGCATCCTGTGCTCCCGGGCTTGCTGCCTTTCTTCCAGGACTGGATCCATTTTTTTTTTTTTAATTTTTTTTTTGCCTTGACGGAGAATGCAGAATTTGGCATTAACCTTGTCAGATTGCTGCCCTTTCTCGTCTAATGGCCCCTATTTCTAATACTGCAGTTAGTGATACTGAAACTTAACCCAAACTGATATTTCTGTGAGCGATAGGAATTCTGCCTGGCAAACAGCATCATACAGTGACAACAATTGCATTAGTATTGATACCTTCTGCTTTCATAACTGCTCTACTTCTCAAAGAGGGCCCCTTCAGACAATATCTCGCAAACTCTGTTGATCAGTGCGCTGTAAATTATTCCTCCCCCTCGGGTGAATTTCATAAATAGGTGTATTTCCATGCGGCTCTCATAAGCCAGCCAGATTTTGCTTCAGTTATGCGGCCTAACCACAAAGATATCTGTTGAAATCTCAGGAGCTTCCTTGGGTGGACCGAGTTTAAAATACGTATATATATATATCGATTTGGCTCAGAGGATAAAACCCATGAATATTCACGCATGTGCCGTGTAATAAGGATGCACATACAATAATCTGGATGTTTGTGCAGAACATCACAGGCTGTATCTAACTTAGCGGATTCAGAGGAAGGATTTTATTCTCGTTAAGTTTTGCAATAGTAATAGCACCTTAACAACTTGGGGGATTTTTTTTCTGACCAGGGAGTTACGGCAGGGGCCCGATCCTGTTCTGGTTGAATTAAAAGGAGAGGGAGTCTCTGAAATAGCTCGCAGGAAAATGTTTTTGTTAGTTTTAAATGCTACGCCGTGCATCTTTGTTCAGATAATGTCTTATTTGGTTTTCAAAACTCCTGAACTGTACGTTTGGAAAAGTGAAAATGTATTTCTCAGTGATAAATTACTTGATACTTCAAAGGCTTCGAAGGCGGAATGTCAAAACTGTGGGTTATAATTACAGTTTGTCCAAGTATTTTAAAGTTCCTCCCTGGCTAACCCATTGCAGGTTTTTGAAGGCCAGAGGCGTAAAGAATGAAACCCATTCAGAAAGCTCCCTAATCCATCTTTGCACTTGCAGGATTTAACTGAGAAGGGGAGAAACTCATCCTGGTGTATTTCAGCTGCTGGTGTGCGGTGTTCTCTTCTGCTGTGCTGTTTTTTCTTCGCTGCTATAAAAACAACGTGTACAGCCCTAAAAGCAGTGTGTCACAGAAGCTGAAATGGAACATTACCTGTGAATTACGCTACATTATTTTAATCTTATCCAGCATATTCCAGGCAGAGAAGGCTGGATATTTCCTATTTATTTTTCAGATTGGCTGGGATATGGTCTTTCCAGAAAAGGGTCCTCAGCCGGGTGAAGTGCAGGACTGACTTTCCAGCGAGGGTTTCGTATTTGCCTCGGAGTTCTTATCGTGCAGAACCGCCTTGTATGGAAATGGACATTTATTAACTAGGGTTTGTAGGGATCCTAATAGATGCCACTAGACAGAGACACGCTCACAGAGAGGTAAACTTGTAAATCTGAACAAACTGAAGAATAGGAGCTGTAGGCTTCTGGCTGTGTTATCAAACTTGCTGCATAAGGCAGAGTTTATGCACTGTGATAATGCTAATGACCAGCAGAGCCAATGATGCGTGGCTGGAGGAAATCAGTGGGATAATCGGAGAAAGTTATCAGGTTTTTGTCATTAAATATTAGTGATAAATAATACACTTCATTTTGAGTAGATGGGACATATTTAATTCTGATGGGGAGAGTTCCAATTTAATAAGGGGCATTGCTGAGTGAAATGATAATCTTTTGTAATTTAAAGAGAAAAATAAAAATGCATTTGTTTCAGCATAATGTCCAGGTGGCGGCCCTCCAGTGCTGTTTGTCTTCAGCAGGCTTTGGTAGCGAGGGATATCCCTGCAGCTTTTCGAGGGGGCTGTTTATGGCAGGGTGCTGTATTTCAGTTATTAGCTTGTGCAGTACACAGCTAATTACTTGGGGCCAGGATCACAGGGGACCTGTTCAGTACTAACTAGGCATCGCCTTAAATTTTCTGCTGAGAAAATGTTAATGTTTTAGCAAATCTAAGCTCCGTGCAGTGGTTCCCCTAGAAAGCAAGGTGCCTGTCAAGACGGTAGCAGGAGGAGAGGAACGGGGACAAAAGAAGGGGATAAATGAGATCTCGTTTTGCAAGTTATCTGTTAAGTTAGTGGCGAACAAGGAAGAGAAGTGTAGCTTAAGCTGAAGTAAGGAGGATATTAATAGTCTCTATAAAGGACAGTTTGCACCAGGAAAAAAAGAAATCTGGTTGGCTTTTTTTAGCGAGGCAGGCTAACACCCAGTGTAAATCTGTGTCATTAGCTGAAGCAGTGCGTGGTTCCTGGAGCATCGCTTCTCCTCCCGGGAGTCGCAGCCTGCGAAGGCTCCTGCCTCGGCCGGAGCCCGGGCTGGTGGAGCATCACCCCGAGGTGCTCGGGAGCTGCCAGACCTCAGGCAGGAGCAGCTGGTTTTGCCCAGCCGGCCACGATCTTCCCACCACCCTCGGGCATCGTGCTCAGCGCAGGGGCTCGGCTCCGGCTTCCCGAATTAGATGGCACAGTGAGTAAACACAGCTGACTTGCCAGCTCTCACATCCTCTTTTGCAGCGGGTATTGCAGAAAATCCTGCAGGTTTGACTCATTTCAGAAGTTCTGCGCTGATTTGAAGCGAATCTCGCCCGAGTTTTGAGAAAGAGCTGGAAGCCTGGCCGCGGCTCCGGAGCGCGCAGCCTCCTGTGCGTGAGCGCGCGATGCTTGGTTTGGCCTCTGTGTCAACGTGGGCAGCTCTGAGCAACTTCAGCTAGAGTTATGTGCCTGTATCCGAGGGTAGAATTTGGCCTGCAGTCATCCTTTGTTGAAAGCTTTATGGAAATACTTTCTTCTCGCTATGCACAAATATTTACTTTCTGGTGGGAAGAAATCCTTTTTTTTTCTTACATTTTTATTTTTTTTCCTACTTTATTCTATAAGCATAAGGAGGGGGTGGCAGATATTACTCTTAATGCCCTGTCAGTTAAAAAAAATAATAATTTGCAGGTTTTCAACTAGTACTTTTTGTAGGTCTAAGCAAAAAATGAATACGTTTGCTTGTACTGGAAGCACTGCTTGTGTGAGGGCAGCGCGCCGTCCAGGTAGGATGCGGATTCTGCTTAATAAGAAGGAGGAGAAGGGCATGCAGAGCAGCAAACTTTCCTGGGTAAATAAATCCCATGTCAGATACAGCCCCCGTTTTAAGAGCAGCACGTCTTCACGTTTCTGTTCATCGGTGTTGAATCACCTGCGTGTCAACCTCTGCCTGGTGGATGCTCTCGGCAGACTGAGGAGGACGACACATTGCGAGCGCATTGCAGAGGGCCACACGTGTGCCGTGACTCAAGCGTGCTCACAACTTCATGGCATGTGTTAAACGAGTGTTGTTTCCTTGGAAAGCCTCTGTCTTTGTTTGTTCTCGGAGGAAAGATGCTGCTGGTTTCTCAGGCTAGTTGGCAGTGCGTGGGGCTGCGTGGAAGGAGGGCTCGGCTCAAGTTGCAGCTCGGTGAAGTTAGGAGTAGATCCGTCTGCTGGTCCCTGCACGCTTCCATCGTGTCCCTTGAATCTTGACTGGCCCCAGGAGGTGAGACCACGCAGACAGCTCAGCTCGACCAGCAGAGAACAAGCTGGGAAAAGTGTGTTCTGCTGGTTGAGCGTCCTCGTTGCGCTCTGGGGGTTGGTGGTGCCCATGTACTGCCAAATGCAGCACCACGTGTCCCTCTGCCCCTGGCAGCAGGTGGTGAGCCCCTCTGGAGGCTGGAAATCTGGGTAGGGACACCGACAGGTAGCCGGGTTGTTAGCTGCCGTTCTCTGCTCTTTTTTAGTAACTTATCTGTGCGATAAGCAAATACAGCTGCACGTAAAACTGAACTAAAAGTGTCTCCAGCCTGTTAGCTAACGTGCGAGTTAAAGACCAGGAGCTGATAAGGAAATACGTGGCCAGAGCTCAACGATATCACGGCTTTACACCGAGGGAGGGTCTGACCTGCAGCCTGTGGTCACGCAGCCTGTGCTTTTAGGGCACAGGAATACAACATTTGCTCCTCCGTGCTTGGAAGGCAGGTCACGAGCACAGCTCCAGCATCGTGCCACAGCCCTGGCTGAAAACAGGAGGTATTTGTTGCCCGGTGTGGGTGGTTGTTAGCACTGGGGTGTGCTGGGGGGTCTGAGCAAGGCTTCCAACATGGTTCATGCTTTCAGGGCTCCCGAGCTTGGCGCAGGTGCACGTTAGCAGGAAGCGAAACCGGAGGAGCCCCGGGGGAGCTGTGCTCGAGCCGTGCCAAGCAGGTACCGTGTGCGGGCGTTATCACCTGGTGATATCCCGGCGCGGGGCTGCTGCCTGCACGCGTCGCGGGGAGCCGAGGGGTGAAGTCGCCGCGGGCTGGCGCCGACCCGATCCCTGCCAGGCGGTGTGGGCACATTCCTCCCGCACCAGGGGTGGCCTTGGGGTTCCTGTAGATGGGCTGGGTGGGCAAATAAAACTTCCTACCCACATTTTTGCCCTCCTTGGGTTGTGCCTGACTGCAGTCCCCAGCCCTGTCTCCTCGCGGTGCTGCTCAGCCCAGGATCTCACACACCCCGTGTGCAGCCACGCGCACCCCTCAGTAGTGCTCGCCGTGCCCTGGGGTCATTTGCTCTTCAGTCTTAAGTGCCAAATCCGTACCTGGTTGGCACCTTAGGTGCTCGCAGTGCTCCTGTGTTTGTCCTGCTCCTTTTAGGAGCGGTTGGTGGAGGGAGAGCCCAGGCCAGCAAGCACAGTGAGCATCTGGAAACGTGCCCCTCCGCGTCACTGCGAATTAAGTGTCGCAGACAGAAGCAGAGCTGAAGCTCTGCGAGAAGACCTCTGGCTTGATCCAAGAATGATGCAATGTGCAAAGATGGAGAGAAAAGCAAACTTCTCACCCAAGACCTGGAGCCTGTGGTGCTCTGCTCGTGCCCCAGCCAGCACCTGCTGCTCCGGTGCCATAGCCGGGGGAGCCAGGAGAGCTCTGCTTGTAGTTGGTGAGGTGGCCTCTGGTTGTTAGCAGCTGCGTCAGGCTGTAAAAGCTGTAAATTTCCCAGTAACCGGCAGGAAAATGCTGTAGATGTGCCTTTATTCCCCACATCTGGATACGCCATGTTACTGTTAAGGTAGGTGCAATAAAAAACCTTTTTCTCCAGTGTGGCAGCACGCGAGCGAGCTCAGCTTCGCTCTGTTCTCAGAGCAAGCCAGCAGCAGGAGCTCCGACCGCGTGGCTGTGATGGCAGCTCCTGCTGCAAAGCGCTGCAGAGCTGCTGGCCCGGAGGTTTTCTGCTGGGTGGCCTGGGGCTCTGCTGCACAGCGCTGGCCCCGTGCACGGTGCTTTGTGCGGGCATGGCGATGGGGGATGCTTCGTGGGGTGCTCGGCGGGGTCCGGAGACCCCGAGCATCCTGGCTGTCCTCGTGGGTGAGCAGGCATGGGCAGGAGGAGCCAGGTGGCAAAAATGAGTGTTGGTAGAAGGCAAAAGCAGAGATTTTGCGCTCGTGTGTTGTCCAAACCTGCCATATCCAGATGGGAATGGGGGACACCTCCAGCAGAAGTCAGGGTGTCCCACGCTAACAGCACAGGGTGCGTCTGCCAGTCTGCAAGGTGATGAAAGCCAAAACTGGGCAGCGGGTGATTGCTTCGTGGTGCCAAGGAAGCCTGGTATCGAGCTGAAATCAGAAGCAACCTTGAAACCGCGCAGATTCCTAAAACTGTACGCTGGGATTTTTTTAAAAATCACCTCCATTGGAATCCTGGAAGCATCTGTTACATAATTAATGCACTTAAAAATATACTCCGTTTCTGATTAATCCAGGGCTGCGGTGTGTGCTAGTTAAATGTCTGGATCCCAGGGTGCAGCGCGAGCAGAGAGCCGCGGCTGTAATCTGTTTGACGGTTATAGGAGAGGACGTTTTCAACAAATAAATACATTTTCCGTCGTCTTTTTATTTGTCAGGGCCAAGCTTACGTCCGTTGCGCTGAGTTTGTTGACTGCTAAATGTTTTGAGATTTATGCTGATGTTTTGTGGGTCTCCTGGAAAAAATACAACTCAGGGCTAATTAGGGAGATGGGCCGTGCCGTAACGTGCCGCACGGGTGACAGTGGTACTGGGCCGATCGGCTCAGGTAGGGTGGATGCAATTAAAAGCGCCAGGGCTCAGTGCCGGGGAGCTCCTCAGACACTCTCCCTCATGCACAAGCGTTTTGGGGGATGCACGTTTCCCAAAGGACAACTTGCCAAAGTTGCAGGGTGCCTTCGGTCTCCTCACTAGAGGTGTTTGAAGAGGTGTTTGTCAACCTCAGCCAGCACAGGGCTTTATCAGGACGGTTCGGGGACTCTGTAGCTTTACTTTCTTGGAGGCTTTTGCTTTGGCATCTTAAAACAGTCGGAGGCATTGCATTTCCTGTGACAGATTTTCCTGTCTGCCCTCTGTTTCTGTTCCTTTTTTTGTTTTCCTCCCTTCTTCAGCTGACCACTGCCCTGTCGGGTTGCTGTGTGATCCTGCCGTGTAAAACCTTTTCTTCCTCCATCTTACTTTCATTAGTATTTTGTAACCAGCCCGCCAGCTGCTGCCGTTGCCCAGCACCCTGCTGGGTTTTGGGGTGGCCGCCTGTCCCCTGTTTCCCAATCACTGTGCCTGCAGCATCCAGAGCCGTGCGGGGCTGGGCAAATAGTGGTTTCCCTTTTTTCTTTGGCTTTTGTGTTCTCCAGGCGCCATGCACGGTGCGGATGCTGAGCCGTGCAGTCCTGGTGCTGCTGCCTGCGGTGCCACCACTGGGTGCACACTAAGAATGAATTCGGCTTTCCACTTGCTGCCCCTTGTCTTCAGTTATTTCTGCACTTCTGGCTTCGTTCCCCATCGGCTGGGCTGGAGGTGCTGCCGCCTTGTCCTGCTGCGTAAGGCAGCCCCTTGGTACCTCTGGGTACGGGAGTGCGCTCGGCGTGGGCTTTGCCTTTAGGCCTGAAGAGAGAGAAATGTGGAGATAGGTGTGTGCCTGGCTGTTGGTAATCCTAGCAAGCTGGGACAAAAAAACCAACATGGATTACTATTGGTAACAATTTTCTGCAAACTGGATAAATGAGAGAGTCCTGAAGAGAAACCTGCTTCCAAAGCTCTTTTTAAAAAAGCCTTTTTTTTTAAATACAAGGTATGTCCTAACTGTATCTCAGCAGTCTAGGATTTAAACCACTTGCCTTGATACTGATTTATGTGAAAACACTTGTGTTGGGCAGGAAGAAATGATACAAATCTACAAATGAAGGCAAAGGAGGAGAAGGGCAGCGGGCAGCAAGACATCCAAACGCGTTGGCACGAAGGGCAGCGTTCCTGCAAGCACAGCCCGGTTCCTCTGCTCGCTGTGGCCAGGCCGGTGATGTTTGGCAAATGCAGTGACGAAAACAAAGAGTAAGATTTTGGGGAAAAGCAGAATCTGGTGACTCCAGCAGCGCAAGTTTATTTTTAGAGCCCGATCGCATTAGAATCGCGAGCATTAGGAAAAACTTCTTAGCTCGCGTTATCCTCCGAATTTCTTTAATTTATTTTTAAAGTGGAAATTTTGCAAGCTGACGTTTTGCAGCATGCGTCGTGCGATTTGGCTGACAGCATTGTCTGGCAAAAGGAATAACCAAATTATTATTCAGTCATGGGTTTTTAACAGCCGCAAAGCAAGTGGATGTTAACTAAATGATGCAATTTATTCCCTTCCTGCTTATTGCCAGCTTGCCTATTACAGAGAGACTGCCAGCTTTAAATAAGTGGTACCCAGATGGTAGTCGCATGACGCCCACTTGGTTACAGAGCCTAAGCAGGGAATAACTCGGCAGCCACTACAAGCTGTGGGTCAATTGAGGGGGAATGCCTGTTGCTTCACAGTTTTGCATATGTAAATCTGTTAATGTTATGTCAGTATTGTGCGGTCTAAACACAAGCACTGCCTTTCTCTGGGGCCCAGATGAACTTGGATCGCCGCCCGGCTAATGAGGAGCTGCGAGCGCAGCGTCAGGCGCGGGCTGCCGCCGCCGCTCGCTTCCTCGCCGTGAACTCGCGGCCGCCCGGCTGCTCGCCTCGCCCGTGCCCCGGCAGCCCCGCCACGCAGCGCTTTTCCACCCGCTGTTTTTATCCCCGCTGGGCTTCGGGCCCTGGCCGCCTCTCCCACGGCCTCGTCGCCTTGCCGCGCTCCCCTCTCGCCTTCGTCGAGCGCAGCTGCGGCACGTGGCCGCCTCTGAGGAGTGCTGAGCTGCCTCGTCCTGAGCTGCCTCGTCCTGAGCTGCCTCGTCCT
>CM021776.1:17199440-17366142 GCA_011076525.1 Nettapus auritus | reverse complement strand
CTGAGCTGCCTCGTCCTGAGCTGCCTCGTCCTGAGCTGCCTCGTCCTGAGCTGCCTCGTCCTGAGCTGCCTCGTCCTGCGCTGCCTCGTCCTGCGCTGCCTCATCCTCGCCACCCAGCAGCAACGTCTGCAATTTTGGGGAAAGCACCTCGGTGCTCCAGCCCTGCTTGGGCCCTACGGACAGGGACCTCCTATCGATCGCACCGAGACGGTCGCTGTGAAAGCTGGCTCTGAATTCCCCCCCCACTTCTTTCTTTACTTTTAAAAGTAGTAGTTAAAATTGTTTTGACATGGGAATGCTTTTTATTGATGATCGTTTCTGGTTCTGAAAAGTTTACGACGATGGGTGAAAACAACAACCCCAAAAAAAAAAAAGAACCACCATAAAAAGCCGGGGCTGTAATACGCTGAGAGCCTAAAAAAGGACCAATCGTGTTGATTTAAGCAAAGAAAATGTTCCTGGAGGTATTGTAAATTTTATGTGCCAGATGAAAAGCATTAAGTGTGTTATTTTTCACGAAGGGAAAACATTCAGATTTGAACCATTTTGTAAATTATATTAATGCCGTAATGCTGCTTAAAAAGCTCGGGGGCAGCTCCGTGAGCAGCCCCCGTCCCATCGGGTCGGCTCGGGGGGCTGCGGGATCCACACGCTCAGCAAAACTCTGCCTTCTGGGACAACGTGCTTCTTTTTCGCCCCCCCCTTCATCTTCTTTTTTGGAAGTTGCAAGCGAGCGTTTTGAATGCAGTCGGAATAAAACTGGAGGAGGAAATAAGCCTCTCTGGAATGTAGCGGAAAGCTGAGATGTTTGAGTATTTTATCTTTATTTTGCTAATTATTTGTCATGGAGATCTGCGTTGATTCCCTGAGATTTCTCCTAAGCCTCTTAGGAGGAATTTTTTTGGCTGGCAGTGATTTTTCCCCGGCTGGAGCTGCGGTGCCCACACGGCTCCAGGAGGAGCCCTGCAGGTTTCTCCTCGTCCTCTCCACGCTGTGCCAGGCCTTTGGGGCCACCTGCAGCCACCTTGCCCCAGTCGTGGCGTGGAAATGAGAACAGGCTCGGAACAGCGCTGGTGGTTTGTCCGGCGGTTGTCCTTTTTGATGGAAAATTCCTTAGGGCCTGTCGAAGACTGTAGCAAATTCTTGTACAATAAAGGTAAATCAAGCCAGGCGTTGGTTTACGTGTGATTGTGCAGTTCCTTGTGTTAGCAGGAGAGCTGCAGCTTACCCTCCTGAAAACTTAATTAGGCAAACAGAATGCTATGTTAGCAGCCGCTTATGGACCCGACGTGCTCAGGACCAGATTCAGATAAGTTAATAAGGGTGATATTAGGTGTTTCTAGTGGGACTTCCATTTTTTTGAAAAATAAATGCTGTCTTTGGCAATAACCTTCCCCTACTTTTGGGATTAATAGTTTAATTGAAAGGCTTGTTTGTGTCCGTTTAGTCCCAGAGGATCCCTTCTGCCGTGCAGCATGTCAGCACAAGTCTCTTCAAACCCTTTGTTCGGTGCTCGATGTCCCTCACCGGAGGAGAGCGGAGGGAGAGGAGGAAGCAATCTGTCGTGGCGTACGCTGGAAGAGCCCGCAGACAGGAGCAGAACAAATCCTCAGAGCTGGAGTGGGCGTCGGGGTGCGTGCGTGTTTGTGTGCCGTGTGTTTAAAATGCCAATAGCTTGTGCCTTTTGAAGGCTCCAAATCGTAGCTGTCATATTAGCTATACCATTTCCAAAAATAACGCGAGGAACAGACTGATACTGATTGTTCAAAAAAGCATCATTATTCCCTGATACTTTTTCGGGCTTCTAAAACCCCCACTTGAAAAAGGTGTTTCCATGCAGCGTTCCTCAAAAATTGTTTTTGAGGGTTTTGATTCCAAGTTGGAGCTGTTTTCTTGCGTTATTCTAGAAGAAGGACAAGGGGAGAGGGGAGGAATCGCCTCTTTTTCTTTTTTATTCATTTCAGCAAATAGATTTTGGGACAAAGGACACGAACGTAAAGCCTGCGAATGGCTGGAAGGGAGAAGTTTGGGACTTGCCATTCCGTAACTGATGTTACACCTTTTCCTTCACGTCTCTGTGCTTCCATCTGTGAAGTAGGAACAGGAAAAAGTTGTTATCTTTTCTGGGCTGTTTTGATACTAAAAAGAACCAGTTTCTTAAACCAGCGTCGGGCTCAAAGTGAGGGCTCTGCCGGTGCGGTGCAGGGGGTCTGTGGTGTTCCTCAACGCCGGGTTTGTACCGTTCAGCTGAACACACCTGGTTTTGTGCCACCGAGCGGGGCTGTCAAAGCGACAGACTTTACACATCGGTAAAGCAGCATTTGCTTGTTAGGATGGTGATACAGGTCACGGCACGTGCGACTTGTAAAAGAATTCTTTTAGGCTGGTGCCTGCGTGTGGCAGGCCGGTAAAAGTGCGTGTGCGTGCTGGATGTGGCAACCTTTCTTTGGCAAGGAGAGCAGCGCCTGCTGCCCCAGCGGGGATAGCTGTGCCAGATAAGTGCTACTGCAGGACCCAGAGAGAGAGGGGAGCGCGTGAAAACACTGGGAGCCTTTCATCATTCGACGCCCATCCCTGAGCAGCGGAAACCCTCGGCGCTGAGAAGTGCGCAGAGCAGAGCTTGAAAGGTCCTTTGGAAGCAGAGACGTTCGGGGGATTCCCTGCGAGAAGATCAGATAAGATAGTAAGTGGAGGATTCGGGCGGAAAAGTGGTTTGGAATTGCAAATCAGTGGTTTGCCCATAAGTGGTTTGGGTTGGCTGTGGTGTTTTCTGATCATTATTTTTTTTTTTCTGAAGACGTCTGGTAATTTTTCACCCCTGTCTTTAAGCTCGCTCGAACGGTTTGTGATTTTTCAAAGGCTGAGGGTGGCTGTTCGCTCCAGAGCTCCGGGAGCTTCACAGGTGGCTGTGAAATCACCGCTCGCTCTCTCGAGGATCCTGATCTCTGTCTCCGGTAGAGCTCCTCGCTTTCAAACGCTTTAGCATAACTCGCTGCTTTCCTGAACGTTGCAGGAGGTTGAATAAATACGATTCCTACAGCGTGTATGTACACACCTATCTATATATTATGCACGTAGAAAGCGATGAAACTTGGACGTGCTGGGTGCTGAGCAGCTCGCCAAAAGCAACAGGAGCCAGTGTCAGAACGGGACTTGAATTGATCTGCTGCCTGCCGGTGATCCCACAGCTGGGCAGGATCCAGCCAAACTGCGATGCGCTGACTGTTCTGTCTCTTCCCACACGATATACTTGTATTGTGAAACCTGTATTAAAATATTTGGGGAGTTGGACATCGTGTCATCACTGGAGGAGAGCGGCTTGTAATGCATTGCTTGGATCGAGCCCTGCAGACCTCGCGAAGCTCTTCGCCGATGTGCAACGTAAAGCCTTTGCCTGAGAAACAATTAGTCAGGGTCTGCAGTTTAACAAATCCACCAGTACCTGGCCGCAAAGAGAGGTAAGGGGGTTTGGGGGAGTTTTTGCTGATGTGGCTTGGAAGAAGCCAGCTCGGGGCGGTTGGGCGTCCCAGGGGACGTGTCCTTGCCACCCCGGCAGCAGGCGGAGGTTGGTTGGGCTCCAGCTTGTTCTGCGTCCCCAAACCCTCTTTGATGCCTCCTGTGTGCCTAAAACCTGCAGCTTCGTTTCGTCAGCCTCCGTGAGGCAGTGGAGCTATCTCAAAGCCCTGGCACTCGGAAGACTGAAGATATTGTTGGCGTAACACAAGTATAATTATCATCAGTATAATCAACAAGGATTACTGGATTGATTTCTTTTTTTTTTTTTTGCCTTCAGATGTTTAAGAAACCCCAAACTTGCATAAGAGTACATAACTTGGTAGCGTTCCGCATTGCTGGAGGCGTCCTTCTGGTTGGAGCTCGGCTTCCCTGGAAGAGGCAGGAGCTCGCATACCGGCAGGCTGGGTTATGGGCGCCGTGCTGCCAAACCGTAGGTCTAACAGAATCAAAGGATGGCGTTGATCACGCCGTGTTGTCCAACAAGGTGCTTCTGCAGTTGCCTGTGGCATCTTGGCTGCGGTGCCAGGGAGGAAACATCGGAAGCTGGCTGGTTCCTGGGGGTCGGAGGAGCCCCGGCAGCAGGGAGGGTGCTGCGAAGCCGTGATCCCGGGCTCAGGAGGTGGTTCTCTTGCCTGCAAACTTCTCCGCAGTAAAAAGCTGAAGGAGGCTCAGTCTCCTTGGTGATTTGGGTGAGGGTGAAAGCGGCTTTAATCTTTTTGGCTAGAGACTAAAATGAAGGTACAGCCTTCTTAAAACACCTGGCAAAGAGGCACGTTTCGTACAGGTGTAGTTGTTTTTTGTCCTGTGTTCTCTTGCAAATGTGCATCCCTTTATTTTTCCTTTGTGTTGTTTTTTTGTTTTGTTTTATTTTGTTTTCCCTTCGCATACTTAGACCTCCTTTGGAAGTTTTCTTTTCCATCCAGGCACCTGCATTTCAAGTCTCTATCATGCAGATTCATTTTTCTCTTTAGACATGTGCCATGCTGACAGGCCTAAGGCTAGAACACGCTTTTTATCTGTGAAGGCTTTCTCTTGCACTTTCACTTAGAAAAGGCGATTCTTTGAGGCGAGGGCTAGGGGCTGTGCCCTGCTGTTGAGAGCCAAGACCCGGCCTGCGCCGTGCTTGAAAATCAGCCTGTTCCGGACCTGTGACTTGGATTTGGGAGTGCTGAAAGGTTTGTGTGCCTGAATCAAAGGAAGCGAGGTGTGGATTCAGAAAAAGCCTGCTTAAAGAGTGACTTTTGAGCTTAATTCCAGTATTAATTTTACCAAAATACCAAAAAAAAAATAATCTGAAGAGACAGATTGTATTTTGGAGGGTTGTGCCCACGTGGGAGGGTTGTGTCTGTGTTCTAGCTTTTTTATTTTAATGCTGGGTTAATACAGAAGCGGTGGTCCTCAACATCAAAGGAATCCAGATGAGAAGAGAAATCTAAAAATCATAGGGTATAAATGTACGAAATTGCATCAGAAGCTCTTTTTGGGAAATTTAGCTTCTTTATTGAATCCGTATGGCATAGGCACCGTGTCTTGCCATCTTCTGGACTGCCCCAGGAGCAAGTTCGCTGACTCCCACTGTCTTCTGCATTGGCATTGGCTTCTGCGCTCCATTTAGATTATCTTTAAAGCATTACATAAACAGCCATCGTGTAAATACAAGTGTTTGTAATGGTGCTTTTAAATTAAAAAGACTCTTGGATTCATGCAAGTAGACACATGCTTGCACAAAATAACTTTTGGCTTTCCCCTAACACTTTGCAGAATAATTTAAAGGAAGAAAAGATTTGCAAACAGTTGTAAAAGAGCCATAAAAAAATGTCAAATACCAGACCTTCAGCTAATTGTAAACTGTTTTGCTCTTGGAAGTCGTACAACATTGATCTCATAGCTGCTTCATTAGGAAGGTGCTTCTGTGGAGCACGGGAGCTGCCTGCTCAGGTAGCCATGAGCAAAAATAGCAAGAGATGTCGGCCTTCTGTTCTGAATGCCCAGTGTAAACTAGAATAGCTCCAGGCAGCTGAAGTATGCTGGATCAGAAAGGGAGGCGAGCCTTGCAGGAAGCTGAACAGAAAGAAGCTGCAGAGCTGAAAACTTCTTTTCTCTTCGGCTGCTTTATCCTTGCAGAGGCACGCAGTCTCGTGGCAGGTCCTGTGGCAGAGGGGCGTTTTGGAAGGATCCCCGGCATGAGGGGATGCTGGGATGGGTGGTGAGCACCTGTAGGCTTGCTCGGAGACCTGTCCGTGTGGAATATATTCCCATCTTCAATTTTCAATAAGGAGACTTAGGGAAAACTTCCAGGACAGAGAATTGGCCAACATCCCGCGCCAGCTGGTTAGTTGCATTTCTTTTTTTCAGTGTTTCAAGGAAGACAGGCGCTCGTGGGTCAGTATTTTTTGGTGGGGACTGAAAAAGAAAGTTAGTAGTCCATTAGACCAGATCAGTGGAAAAACTTTTGTCAGAGCTCAGCTCCAGTTCTGCAGTTGTGCGGCGTTCCACTTGAACATGCCTTGTGCTGTCCGTTGTGTGATTTCACTCTTCCCTTCAAACGCTGCAAATCGGGGTGTCTGCTTCAAGGGAATATTAATAGCAACCTACTGGGGCTCATCTCTAGCGTATTCACTCTCAGTCTCTCTCCTTTAACTGGCTTCTAAAGCTCTATCATTAAAACTCTCTCAGAAGGGAAATTCTTGCCTTTGTGCATTGGTCAAGCCAATGAATGGTCGCCTGTTATCTGCTCAGTCCATGTCTGAGTCAGGCTGTCAGAGACACAGAGCTGGAGTCAAAGGGACTTTATTTCAGGCATCTCCACCTCCCCTGGGTTAGCCGTGGAGAGGATTCTCTTCCTGTCTGTTCCTGAACCAGAAACAAGAGTGGGATCGGGGAGTTTATCTGGCCCAGCCGTTTCCTTTTGGGTTTCGCAGTTTCCTCTCCCTGCAGCAATCCCGTGCTGATCCCTTACCCCAGCCGTAGGCATGGGCTGTGGCCCCCTTCGCAGCAATTCTTCCAGCTCCTAACAAGGGGAGGGTATGCAGAGTGTCACTGCTCACCCCCGGTGAATTCGGGCTTCTTTTATGTGCTTGGTTGCTGGAAGTCTGAGTCCAGACTGGAAGTTGAACATCTTGCTTTGAGTGTTGATGTGCTAGCAGGGAACTGCCCGCAAGGTTGAAGTACTGTGTGTGCTTCTAAAAACATGTATCAGAAGAACTGATGTCTGTGGTTGTGAGTGACTTGTGTGTGCTCTTAATACCAAGTGGAGTACCTGACGGTAAGACCAGTCTCCGTAGTGTGCCAGCAGTATGGTTTTTTTCCCACTCCAGAAATCTACGCAAACAGGGAGCGAGTCACCAAACCTTAACGCTGCCGTAAGCACTGCGCAGCAATAGACAGGGGTTAGGGCAGCACTTAGTAATTACTAAGTTTAATTACAGCTCTCTCAGGTGTGCAGGGGATGCTTTCCCTGAGAGCACATCTTGTTTTGTACCGGGGCTCTCATCTGCTGTGTGCTTTCCTTGTACCTGGCAGCCCCCTGGCACTGTCGTGGTGGGGTACTGAGCTCCACAACGCATCTTCTGGTGGAGAATCCAGATATCCTCATCGCAGACCTGGGCTGATAAAGGTACAGGCTGTGCAGCCCTGCTGAAAGTCCATGAAAGCATGGAAAATGGAGCGTGGACCTCCCCATGAAGTCTCCAGCTGGTGGCTGAACTCCAGCACTGTTTTTTCCCCCACTTGGTTGGTGTCCAGATGCTGCCACCGTATGAATATTCAGCGCCGATAAAATATGCACAATATGAGCCTTGCCAGGGTGAGGATCTTGAGGGCTCGATGAACTTTGTAACAGCATTACTCAGCTGTAGGGGCACGACTGATGCAGCAATTGATTTCTGACTTGAGACTTCACCTTCTTTTGAGCAGAGTTCATCCCTGTTTGCTTTTCATAATAGCGTTATTACACCTTGCTGGCAGCAGGACAAGGGAGAAGCTACCGTGCAGCTTTTCATTCCTCGTGATCTCCTGTGCAGCAATCAGTGGTGGTGAGCACCAGTCCGTCAGGCATGAATTCCACGTACCTGATATGTTATCAGCTAGCTCTCGTGGTTTTAACACTAATGTAAGACTCCTGGTTTAACTCAGAATTTTCCAACAGCTACAGAAAGAAGGCCAAGAAAATTTCAATATTAAAGAAAAAGGCAAAGAAAAAAAAGCAAAGCTATGCTGCTGTACCAAGAATACCAAAAATGGATCTTTAAACTTTTTTTCTCTTGATCTACTTTCTGTATGACTCACGAGCCAGGCTCTAAAATGGCCTCCAAACATGCATGCATAATTTGTACATCCACGTGTCTGTGGATGCAGGGCTCTTAAATAGCCCCGAGGCATTGCTCTGTGGTGGCAGAGCAGGGAAGGGGCCAAGGAGTTGGGTCCCAGAAGGGACCTGACTTGTGTCAGCATCACCTTCCTGATGCCCCTCCACAAGCTTCCAGTTCTGTGCCCCGTTCAGCTGCCAACACCACTGCAGGCGGCTCTTCCCTATGGGCTACTTATCCTGGAGAACATCTTTGGTTTGGTTTGGTCCCATCCTCCTGTGAAAGGCATAGCCTGTGAAAAAAAGACATGGGCTTTCTGCGTGCCAGCTCCTTACCAGTAACTGACTGGATCGGGGAGGCTGAGAGAGAGCCAGGATTTTGGGAGAAGTTACACGTGAAACTATAGAAGAGAGGCTGAGACCACCTTTTGAGCTGATGGTTACTCCGGGGCAGTGGGATGTGCAGCACCTTCTGGAGTTAAAATCTGAAAATTAAATCTACTTCCGTGCTTTTTTTATCTCGGTGATTCGTGACACAACTTTTCAAGTGGCCATCTCATCTGTACTTTTGTAGCTTTCGGAAAATAATTAAGAGTTATTAAATTTAAAGCCAGCACATGCATATGTGTGCAGGTGTCCAAGTGGGTTTGTCACCCCTCAGGAGGGGATGCGCCCACAGGCTCGGCCTTATTTCAGAAACTGTGCAGCTGAAGGAATGGATGCCAGTCAGCATCCAGAGTAATGGGTGGCTTTTTTAACGGCTTATGATAATAAACCCCAGTTTGAAGGGTTTAATGTGCACGCTGACACCCCTTTTCTGGAAGTGTGTGTGCACAGCGATACTTGGCGCGTGTTGGTGCGGTTGCTGTTTGGCAGGGGAGGATGGATGTACCTGACATAATAGGAAGGTGTGGATTTGATTAAAATCTGGCTCCATTGTCTGGTAGAAGCCCTGAATCCCCCTTTTACCCTTTCTGCAAACAGAAAGAAGTGCAATTTCCATTCGGCATAGATGTTTCCCTTTCATCCCTGAAGCTGATTTTTTTTTTTCCTGCAGCAGTTTTGGTGAAATTATGTATCGCTTGTGATAATTCATTTTAAAAATTCCTGAGCTGTGTGGCGTACTTTCATGAAAATTCATTTAGATAAAATTAGATATTATTGTTTAATGAGGTGGCATTTCAATTTAGACCTTGCATCATGCATATACCAAGAGTTTTTTATGGAATAGTTAGGTTCATTTGAGTAATAAAGGCTGAATCATGGGGGCTTTAATTCTTAATCGCTGTGAGGATTGTTATCTGTGGGATGTGAGCTGTCTTAGTGGTATTCAATCAAGTGTCCACTTAGCCGTGACCAGAAGTAATTGCTCCCAAGTGGGTTGCACAATGACCTGTTAATACTTGCTTTGACCCTGTGACCTTGTCTGCCCCATTGTTTAGGATTTTATAGCAAGCGAGTCTGCATTTCTGTGGGGTCAAGTAGATATCTGAGGTCAAACATTTTCTGATTACTACATAGCATCCACTGTAAGTCTGTGGAGTTGTTGCACAGCGATAGTCGCCCCTTCAGAGCAGGACGCGCACGGTTTGGAAATTGTCTTCCTGAATGCATGTAAACAGTTTAATATTTTACCGAAAGAAGTTCATCTTGTAAATTAGGTATGAATAATACATTTGTAATTACTACTCGTGTCTTTAAACACTTGTGTCTTAATTGGCTTGGGTATTTTTCTAATGTATTTGCGTTTTGTCAGGGAAGTTCATTCTAGCTTGCAGAGATGGAGGGCGAGTGGGGTGGCGGGGGGACGGCTGCGTCCCGCTCCCCTCGGGCACGGGGGCTTTGTCCCAGTGCTTCTGGATGGCCAAGGGTGGGGAACGCTTCCGAGAGGCCTTTGAGTGCTGGTGTGGACTGTTTTATGTGCCTCTCTCCCAGCCATCCAGAATTAATGAGACCTACTTGTTGATGATAGTTGGGATGTCCCGTACTAATTTATTGGCCGTGTTTAAATGTTGCTGAAAATGTGGTCATATTGGGTAGTAATTTGCAGGGGGGCTTGCCGCATTGTGTAGCTGAAAAGCAGTATTTTTCTTAGCAGTGTGTCTGGAAAACAGTGCAGTTGTACAAACAAAGCCTTGATATTGTTTGTAGCACTACTCCCTCTTTTCATGTTGTGTTTACCGAGTTCACTAGCCAAAACACTTCTGCGCACTCTTCAGCCTTGTAGGTCATCTTTGCTCTGAAAGAACGTGTATGCCCATCTCTCCACGCAGCATCCTACGGAAAATATTTTGATCTTCATTGCCTGAGCGGGGCTGGTGGGATGACACAAAGCAGTTGGATTATGATATAGTTTGGGGACAAACACAGCTAATGTTCGTGTGAGAGAAGCAGACTATAGTCTACTGAGTAAGCAAGAAATGAGTGTGAGAGGGAAAACTATATAGCATATGTGGGGAAAAAAACAAAACAGTGACTCTCTTTCTACTGCCAGGATATTTAAAAACAAACAAACAAGAAAGCATAGCGAAGCAAAACGCGCCTTGCAACAAAGCGGGCCCGTGGATTTCTCTTACTATGTGTGAGGCCGTACATGACATTGTTGAGGTCACACATGGATCTCCTCTTGCCCAAATGTCCTCAGGGAGGTTTGTGTCGAGTTCAGGGCAGCTGTCCCCAGCAGGACCTCTGGCACAGGGGAGGAAGATGCTGCTGCGGTTGTAACCTCCATGGGCGATGGGACTGTTTGGGACCACGTCATGGTAGGTGCAGGACCTCGTAGGCCTTTTGTGGGTTGGTCATGGAGACTCTCAAGAGCTCCTTGTTGATTTGAATCTTTACCTTTTAAAACCACACGGAAACTGGGGCCTTTTGTGCCAAGCCGTCTCTGAAGCCTTCTCTGCTGTGGGAGTCTGGGCATGGCTAGATTTATGGCAATGCCTCCCTGCACAGCCTGCTGGCATTCAATCATCTAGGACAGTCCCATTGTCCTCCATGAGCTGATGACATGTTTCCAGTGCAGGCCACAGCACAGATGTGTGGTTGCATTTCCCCTCTCAGAAACTGTGATCTGAGGCACTCAGAGCCCCAGATGCCGTGGCTGTCCTCTGGGCCGTCCACCTCAGCCTTCCCACCACAGCTGCGCTGAGGAGAGAGCCTCCCCTCAAATCTCCTCACGTTCTCTGGAGAATGCAACTCTGGGAGACTGTGGGGGACATTAAGGGGTTTGCATCGCATGTTGCTAAAGGCCTGGTTGCTTTGTTGGATGGAGCTGTGCCTCGGAGGCCTGCAGGGAGCCAGGTAAGGTGGCCCGGGTGTCAGGAGCCGTGGTCTCCTCACGCCGCTGAGTGAGGAGGGTGAGACTGGGAGGGCGTGTGCCAGAAATGCAGAAGTTCTCACCAGATGCATATTTTAGGGTTGACAGTAACAAAATAAGTGTATCATCATTCTCTCTTAACAGTTAGTCAGGGCTGGGGCATTTCTTGTAAAGACCCCGTGACTAACAGCGTGGTGGGAAGTCCAGAGGGCTTCATGAACTGAATGGTGAGGTTTTCAGTGCCTTCCTTGAGGTAGTTGCAATTTTCACAAAAAAATATGTTCTCTTTACTCCCCTTTATGTTAAGAGGGGGAAGAAAAAGTACATCTTGAAAACCTGAGTATGCAAAGCCTCTCACACGATACGCTTTGCTTCCTACCAAGCTTGGGTGCTGTGGGTCCCCGTCTGCTGGCACCGTCTGCAGCCGAGCACTGGGAGGGACGTGATTTGGTGGAAGGCTCTTGTGCCGAGTCCAGCATAAACACAGCATTTCTTAACTTCTGTAAGGAATGCAAGCAGATGCCACGGAAATGAAAGATCCTGTTTAACACTGATATTGCAACCTTGATCTTTTTTTTTTTTTTTTTTTTTTTTTTTTTTTTTTTTTTAACTTGAAATGTGGGAAAACATCATAAGATGTTGCAGAGGGTTTTTGGAAAGCCTGTGTTTCACACGCGCTCGGTTTGTGCAATGCCTTTGTAGGTGGTGTGTGGTTTGTGTCAATCATCAGTCAGGTGCTAATGGTGATAGAGCTGCGTGCAGCCTCTGAACCCGACACCTCGCGTGCTGATCTTCGCAGACACGTTTATACAAGCTGGGGGACTGCAGGCTTGTATCCACACTTTCCTTTCATACTTCAGGAGAAGGCAGAATACCACTTCTGCACCATCCTCAGACGTGCTCCTCAGTCCTTCCTTAGCCTTGATACCAATTCAGCCGTTTCATCTTTTCCCCAGCAGACTAAGCAACAGCACAGATTGGCTGTTATAATTAATTTTGTGCGGGAAGCACGAGTGTAATGTTTTGAAACCTCCTGATTTTGGCTCTTGTTAAAGAGGACGCTCCTTGTGGACCTTTACTGGTCTTCCAGTAATGGAAAATATGACACTTTTCCTGGGGCTGGATGTGGGTTTGGCAAAGAAATTTTAGGGGATCTGTGTACCTGACTCATTGGATAGAGGCTGTAGCAGCTTTTAAATGAAGTTTGTTGTTGGGGCAATTCGTGCCCATGGCTTTTGTGTTCTGTCACAACTGGATGCTGCTTGCTGCTCTTCTGAATCCACCACCAAGAGCACGTTATAAGAAAGGGAGACTCCCGTGTCGGCCCAGTAATATCAGTGTGTCATGAGGACACCATGCACTCTCAGGGCTCTATACCTTCTCTAATTATTTTGTTGATTTTAATTACTTTTTTTGGAAATGCTATGTATCTGTTAGTGTGCTCCTAGAGCGCGTTGCAGAGCTGCTCCTGCCAAACAGTGAGCAGTCCTAAGAGTTGTGAAAACTTTAAATGAGAAGTAGAGGTGCTCAGCAATTCTCAGAAGTGTTCGGCACCTTCCAGGATAGAGCAATTTAGAAAAGAAAAAAAAAAAGAAAAAACAACACACAACAAAAAACATGAGATGTAGTTATGCAAATTATGACCTTTAAATGCATTTTATATTTGGATTGAAGTTGCTAACGCATTCTTTCCAAGTTCTGTTTTCCAGCATGATTCTGCTTTGGGTGCTTCTCTTTGTATCGGTGGAGCGGCGCGGTGCCTTCCCGCGGAGGGAAAGCAGGACACGGTGCCTCCGAAAAACCGCCACCGCCCCCCGGGATGGGCAGCGCCTCAGTTAGCCAGGAGTCTGAATAGGTGGATTTTAATTTCTCTGGAGGGTCTGACCATGTTAACTAGATGGCAGATTCCTCATTAGCTAGATGGATTAAAATTTGTATCATGGCTGATGCCTATCCTGACTAATACGTGTAAGTAACAGCTCGTTCTACTAGAGCTATTGGACGTGGCTTGGGTGGAGGAGAGGAATTGGCTTCTGCAGAGGATATTTGCAGAAAGTCACATTTCCACCATATGTTAGCAGGAGTCTCTTTGGATGCAGGTTTTGGATAGAGTCCCCTGTGTTGCTGTAATCTGGTTTGTCCTTTTTCTACCACTAGTTCTGAATCATACCAACTACTTGGACTCTTGCGCGTGTTTCCTTGAAGGACAGTGGGAATGTTTCTGCTGGCTCAGCTGCCTTTCACCTATTATTTCATCTCGATGAAGAAGTAAGGTCTAGGGGACTGAAGGAGAAATTTTGTGTCTGTCAGAAGTGAGAAGGGCTGCAAAAAAATCCAAAATTTCTGCCCAATTAAAAAAAAAAAAAAAGGGTACCACAAACCTCATCAATCCTGATTTAGGTCTGGCTTTTGACAAATCATTATGTAGGAAGGGAAATATCCCTTTAATTTTTAATAGCTTTGCAGTGAAGTTTTATTAGGCAATAATCTGGTTCCTGAGTGGATAAAAGATAAGGTTGAGGGCCAAGTAATTTTTTCCCCTCCTGTGCAATTGGGAAAGGGAGAGAGGGGTCATGGTGAGACGGCTGCCTTACGAAACTCGAAGCAGCATCCTTCTCTGTGCCACAAGCATACAAAATGCTTCCAAATGGATATTTACAACATAAATATGTTCAGGATGTGGGTAGCGAGAGAAGTGTGGGAATAGACGCGAAGGTGCATGGGAGTGGGGATGCGAAGGGGGAGGTGTGAAGAGAGCCAGGAGAGTGTGATGCACATTTTGCAGATAACTTCTCTTCGTGTGCCTCCTTCCAGAGCCTGGGTGTGGACTTCCTTCTCCTACCAGCGTATCCCGGGGTTTTATGTGCAGCACAATGAGGTTCTCCTACCCGTCTGTTGGCTAATGTCACCGGACCATTATTTCCCAAATGGTTTTATTGTCAGGGAACAGCAGCTGATAATAAGTCTGGAGCGGTCAAGTAGCTCCAGTTGTAGTTTTCTTCATTGTGGTTGGTGTTTCCTGAAGTATTTCTCAGGCACCGCATGCAGTAGACATTTCACTGGCACTTAATAAAGCAGTATAGGGCACTCCTCGATAATATAATCCTTATGCCAGCCCGGTTGCTAAACCCATGAGTCCCTCAGGCAGTAGTAGACAACTACTCTTGGCGTTGTTGCTTGTTTTACTGTTGTCTCGGATGACTAGGCAGCGTTTCTGTGATTTTAAAGCAGCATGTTATTGCCAGTATCTGGGATGAAATTACCACTTACAGATGTAGAGGTGAAAATCTGACTCCCTTCGGCTGCTGAGAAGCACCGAGCATCGCCAGTCGGGGGAGGCTGGCGGCGTGGAGCACCTACGGCACGCGGGTCGTTTCGGCTTGCACTGAGTACCAGGAATGAGCATCTGGCCCCTTCTTGTCTTTTTTTTTTAACATCTGCTTGCCTGATTTTTTTTTCTTTATTTTTTTTTCCTGTGGCTCTTTTAATTTGTGGTGAATGTGTATTTAATGTAAGTAAGATGTTAGCTTCTGTCTAGTTTTTCAGCAAGCATTCCAGTAATTACTGGAGTACCTTTGAATGCTACAGCTGCTATTTCTGAGTTAAGGAATCACATTTTCCAAGCGTTTATAACTGAATTCACATGGGTAAAACTTGGCATTCAGATTGCCGGCCCACATATCTTATTTTGTCTTGATCCTTTATGTGAGCATATCAGCTTTGTGTTTGATTAAATGGTAAAAATGGCTTCTCGCTGCTTTGGGTGGGCTCGGAGTAATATTGCCTTGTGGAACTGTTTTAATTAAGAAAAGAAATAAATACCGGTTTGGGCCTTGAAATTATTTGTTTGTAGTTACTACTGTGGGATGGTGTCTTTTATTTAATTATTATTTATTTTTTTTTTGCTTCTCTCTGTCCTCCTTACCCTTTATTACCGTGAGGGAGTTGCTCTTGTTTTAACGTTGTCGGTATCTCCGTGAGCAGCTCCTCACAACGTGGTCTGATTCCTCCTCTGCTGATGGCAGGAAATGCCTTCGTGCCAGAGGATGCTGCCCGAGGCCAGGCTTCCCCCCTCACCCGCAGCAATATGAACTTGGCTTTTCCGAGTGCTCCTGGAGAGCAACGTGCCCGGTTCCTATCGACTGCAGGGGGGGTTGAAGAAACAAAACAAAACAACAACAACAAGATTTAAAATTCATGTTTTTCTTTTTTATTTGCAAATCCCAGCATTAATCTGCAGGCTTGTGGTGACCTGTGGATTGGCTGCACCGGCGGCAGCGCTTTGGTTCGCGCTGTTTGAAGGCACCGATGGTTTTGAGGATGTCCCAGTGCTGCCATCACGGCTCCAGCCCCATCGGTGCTCTGCATCACCAAGCGGCCGACTCGCTCTCTTTCTCTCTCTCCCCCTTTTTTCTTCTTAGGCTGTGAAGTCTGGTCCAGTGGAAATACAATTTTTGCATTGCCATGTCCAGAGATACAGATTTTATTTCTGAAACTCTGTTCTGGCACTTAGAAGTTGAAAAGTAATGAGCAAAAAACCCACATATATATAGGAAGAGTTGTGAAATTTGACCTCCCAGATATACAGAGCAGATGTGATAGTTGCAGAGGTTTTCTGTGGAGGAAATAAGGTGCTTTGTGTGGTTTGTTTCTACGGGCAGGTATGCTTCAATGTAGGGCAGAGGAGTGGAACAATGAACCTGGCTTGATGGAGCTGGTAGAGCTGAGCACTTCAGTAAATCATATTATTTGGTAACAGGAATTTTGTGAAAAGCCTTAGTCTTCCAATAAAAGTCTGAGAATACTGCCGTTCTTAATTAACTACCAATATTAATTTATGTCACTGTTATTGACAATAGTTTTGCTCCCATTTTAATATTTGAGCTGCTTAACTCTTCATTGTGGCAAATGCCCCTTTAATAGGACACATAAAATGATGTTCCACAAGTAATTACGCTTTAATTACGGTTCGGGAAAGAAATATATCTGAAATCAGGAGAGAGATGCTGGATTTGGTCCGGAGCTCAGATTTTGTTGGCGTAGGGTGTGCAGTTAGCTGATGGTTCTGGGCTCTGGGTACATCAGAGCAGTGCTGACCCCTGCGCTTTGCCCAGCATTTGCCTGGGTCCCGAAGAAGTGTGTGAATGTGGGGACAGATTTCTTGATCAGGGTCACATGTGGTCAGAGCTGATGGTGGGGCTGAACAAGTGACTGTCCCACAAGGTATTAGTGGGGCTGCCCGTGCCCGACACAAGCAGAATATAACCCAAAACACACTTCTCTCTCCTCCGTGCGATAGCCTTGTGTGGTGTGTACGGGTGGCTGCCTCGTCCCACATCCAGGACGTGCAGGTGAAGCATCCAGACAGGGCTGTGGATTTTGGCTTAGCCCTCCTCGGCGTTTCAAGAGCTGCTTAAACTTAAAGAATCCATCCCTCCGGAATTCGGTAAGCTCACCCAGCCCCGCAGGTCTGCCTCTCCATCAGCACGCTCGTGCTCCCTCCTGCTCGCTGTCTTTGCTGCGGTGCCGGCAGAGCCGCCGGCGTGTCGGGGGGACAGCTCCGTGATTAATGGCACCGCTCATGGGCTTGCCATCGGGAGCTCCTTATCAGCCGCCCCGCCAAGGCCCCGTGGCCGCGCGCGGAGCGTGGCGGAGGGGAAACGCCGCCCTCCTCGCCCAGGAGTTAGGGCAGGTCGGCCGGCTGCTCTGTGGTTTGTTGTGTCTGGTTTGGTTCCTACTTTTCAAGTTGCAGTTGTATTTGGTCATTTGAGGCTTATTTTTTCACAGTCTGGCCAAGCCAGCAGGATCCCCGTGCGCTGCAGGGGAACATAAAACATCAGCCTTTAAGCTGGAGTGCTCAGGAGATAAGGATTTTAAGTCTCTTGCATCGTGCGCTGTGTCTTATGGGCTTATTTAGTATACTCCATTTGATTTAATTTAGATATTGAATAAGGAGAAGCACTTCAGTAGCCAGAAAAAAGTATCGCCTCCTCTTTCCCCGTTTCCTCACAGACAAAATGGCTGGAAGGGCTGATTGGGGCTGGGATTACATGGATTGCATTGTAAAAAGTAACGGGGTGTTTTCAAACCGCTTAAAAGTCATGTTACCCTTTATCTGTGCTGCTAAGTTTTTAAAAAGCAAGCCAGAATCCATTGGGCTTTTGTTTTATTTTTGCTTTTCTGTGACTGAACGTAAAGAATAACTCCTGGACCCTTGCAGAGGTTAGGAAGTTACACAATCTGCCCGTCGGTGGCCGGTGGCTCTGCCAGCGCTCCCCCCCTTCCCTTCCCCACTGCATAAACACGAGAATTGTGACCGGGCTGCTACACGTCAGCGTGCACGCTGATGGGGAGACGTTTGTCTTGCTGAAAGGTTTGGGTTTGCTGCTTGTACACGTTGGCAGGGCGGAGAGCTGCCTGGGAGCAGGAGGGGATGGAGGCAAGCGTGGGGACGCCACTTGCCCGCGGCGGCGCGGTGCTGGTGGTCCTGCTGCTGGGGCGACGACGGGTGGCTCCTATCCGCACGCAGCGCGGATGGGAAGGAGAAGGAACAAAAAACCCCACCACAAATGTCTTACCGAGGCGGTGGGATGAGCGAAATCTCTCCGTGGTGAAGGCAGCGTGCCTGGGAAGTTTGAGGAGTCACGGGGGTTGTTTGCATCACCGGCTGGCCGCGATGCGCGTGGAGCGAGTTCATTGCTGTGTGCCCTTCGCTGAGCGCCTCCCAAGCAACGCTGCAAAAAATGCATTTGGATCCGGATAAATCTGCACGCTTAGATAACCTTTTATTTGAGAATATTAATTACTGCGTGAGTCTGCACTGCTAGGGAGTGATCGCAGTCGGGCATTCTCTCAGCCAGTGGCAGCCTGGAGGATCTTCAGAGTGGGTGAAAATCATCCCAGAAGCATGTTTAAAAAAAGACAGGGAGGAAAAAAAAAAAAAAAGGAAAGAAAAGCAGGCCTCCCAAAAGCTGTGGTGGAACCCAGTATTAGCAAATGCTTCTAGGAAGTTTGACTGAGAGCCATATGGCAGTGTGGAGAGTATTACCACTGCTCCAAAAGTTGGTCTCTGAATCAGCCTATTGACTTCAACAGCACTTAATCATGCGTTTTAGTTCTCCTTTGAAAAGGGTTGCATTCCTGAATCATGTCCTCTGATTTTAACCACTAGACGGTACTTTGTTTTGTGGTAGCAGACAAGTCCAGTCATATTTCGGTGACTAAGTGTGCAAGTTTGGACTGCAGCGCTGGTGAAGTACGCTGATGAATATTCTTCCTCTTATCGAAACCTAAACGTTTGCCGCTGTCCTTGATTTTTGGGCTGAAATCCGGTGTCTTCCGTGATGCGGCTGGTGGGACACGGCAGGATACGGTGCGATTTTGTACGCTCCTCTGCAGAGTACTGCAGATGCTGCCTGCTACACGTGAAGTAAATAAACACGGGGGAAACCCGTGAGCTCAAAATACTGCCCTGAATTCTGCTTTCAGAAGCCCCAGGTGGTGTTGGTGGTGATTGAATCCATCCATTACAAGAAGAACCCGTTGTGCCAGCCCAAACCGGGGTGCTTCGGGTGCTGCGCTACATCCTGGGTGCCCGCGGGTCGCCGCGCTGCGTCAGGGATGAACGGGACTCCACCTTTTTAGGCTGCTCTGCTGGGTGAGCGGCTAGCAAGGAAAAGAGGGGGAAATCAGGTGAGATTGCAATTAACTGCAGCTGTTAGGGATTTAAATGAGCGAGGTGTCACCCCCTTGCTGGTTGGTAGTGAGGCTGGGAGGCACCCAGGCGCTGCCCGTGCTTAGCCCTGCGGCACCTCAAGGGAGGAGGAGGAAGAAGAGGAGGACGCTTGCTGGGATGTGCCAGACTTTTCTCCTGGACAAAAGAGCACGTGTATTGCTCGGCTGGGGAGGCGTGGAAGAAATAGGTGTGTTTGTGCCTCCTTGGGGATGTACTAGGTCATGACCATCGCGTCCCTGCCCGCGCAGAGCTGATGGACGCAGCCCGTGGGCTGCAGAGGTAGGATGCGGACGGCAGCACAGTCCAGGTGAGTGTTGTTCTATCTGCCCAGGGTTTTTCCTCTCCGTGGGCTGAAAGAGGGAGTCCCCAGCACTTCTTGCTGCAGCCTGTCCCTCGTTCAAATGGGCAGCCCCCGTGCTGCTACCGGAGCTGGCACGGAGAGGGGACAGAATGCCGTCCCGGCCCGCAGGGAGAGGGCGGCTTGCTTCTCTTCAGGGCGTGCAAAGTGTACAGTTCGTGTTTCAGCAGAATTTTCTGTCTCACCTTTGTGTTTTTACAGCTAAAGCGCCTTTTACTTCCCAACTTTCAACATCTGGAATTCGGTTTCAGTTTATTAAAAAAAAAAAAATCAGAATCTGCAGTCTGCATGAAACACTGATGGCGTTGCGCTTGCCCGCGGTTTTTCAGCTTTAATTTTGTGTCCTTCCTAAATGCCACAAGTCCTAAGCAGCTGCACATTCGGGAGCTGCTGTTTTCTTCTTTGGCTCAGCCTTAACCATTTTTTTTTTTTTTGATTATTTTTCCCCTTAGACACTTTTCTAATTGGGGATAATACCAAACTGATTAATCAAATTAAGCAGGAGAGCAAAGTGGCTGATGCACAAAGCCGTGGGTAGCTGCTGTCAGTGCAGCGAGGTTGTCTCGCTGGAGCTGCTGCTTAGTGGGCCTCTCAGGCTTTTTTTTTTCCCTTTTTTTTTTTTTTTTAATAAGGTACTGTGTAGATCCCATTGACTTCAATTGTTGATTGGGATGCCTGACAGCCGGGAAATTAAGCCCCTTCTTTGTGACCGAGCTGAAGGCCAGATTTTGAAGGATTTTCAAATGCTTAGCACCAATAATTGGTGTTAGGTGTTTTTTGGAAAAAGTTCAATTCTCATTTGGACATCTAAATAGGGGTGAGAGATTATGATACTTGTAGCGACTGGTGTTACTGGGATATGATGAAGGTTTTTCTGCAGAACCTGGCACCAAATGAGCTAGTTATTTTCCTGTCAAAATAAGAGCTTTGTTCTTTTGCGTTCCTGCTTTATTTGCCGACGCTGAGCGTTTCTGCAAATCCTGATCCTGGAGGAGAAACTTCCCGGCTCCTGCCTCATTTTTGTGTGTTTTCTGCGGTGTTTTTCCAGGGGAGGGGGAGCAAAATGAGTCGAGTAAATCAGACAACTGTTGGAAAAAAGGGGACATGCAAAATCAAGTGTTCTACTTGCGTAATCTGTTTAACACCAGCGAGCCACAGAGCCTTGTGGGACACGGGAATAAAAGGAACATCTGTGCAGGCCACATGGCACGCTCCGGAGGAGTCCTCCATCCCAAGCAGCTCTGCTCTATTTGCAAATAAAAGCTCCAACCAACATCAAAAAGTTGAGGTGGATCCCAGCTGAAAGGGGAGAACAAATGTTACCTCTCGCTGCAGCGAAGTGCCCCCAGCCAGCAGCCTTCCTTGTCTTTTTAAGGGTGCGTTGGGCACGGGTTTCTGGTGGCAATGAATGTGTTTGTTTGTTTTTTAAAAAAGTTGTTTATTTTGGAGACATATCTGGGTTGGAAAATTTTTGGAAATTGCTGAGCTTCTGAAGCTACAGTTAAATACAGGTATATGAGGTTGAAATAAGAACAGGGAAGATGCTCTCCTGTGTTTTTTGTTTGCTTGTTTGTTTTAAATTTTTCTCTGTTTCTGCTCCCCTTGAATGTCTCGGTAACCCATCTGGCAGAGGAGCTGCAGAGATCCGAAGGCTTTCCAGGCTGCTGCAGGAGGCGTGTTTGGTAAACAGCCCCAGCAGCAGGTGGGGCCCCGGGGAGCCGCAGCTGCTCCGGCCCCGCTCCCCTGGGCGCTCCCGGACCCAGGGATTGCTGCAGGGGAGGACAAACAAGCGTTTTGTCTGCGCTTGCAACCCATCCGAGTGCAGTACTTCTTGCAGGGCTGCATCCAGTCTGCAGCTTTGCATCCTCTGGGCAGGCAGTTTTGTTTTTAACGGAGTGGTGCATCGGCAAGCTGGGTAGTCTGTACCAAGCAGGCACGTATTTTTTAATATGTAAATAGGAGAGGATGCTGGTTTCATCTCTATTCCTATGTACCCAGGGCGGCAATAAAGCTTTTTTAAATCTCTGCGAAACAGATTGTATATGGCAAAATTAATGTCTCAACTCTCCAAGTATTTTCTCTAAAATATTTGAATTTTTGCGTTTATTGTGCCGCTTGTTTGAGATAGCGAACGATATCAGCCATGTATTCAGAGCTTAATTGGTGGAACACAGATTTATCCTAATTTAAAACAGTCACTTAAAAACAGTTTTGTATATATGTATACATGGGCACAACTTTTCCTACAGTTGTCAGTTTTGGAGCGGTCTCGTAGGCACTTATGTACGAGTTGAACCTGTTTTCTTTCGTGCAACATGGCTTTAAGAAGCGATCAGTTAAAGCAGTATTTTGTACTCTCATTGCAGTCAATAAACATCCTAACACGGGTAGTGAGACGATTGAAGTTTTGCCTTTGATCAGGCTTTGAAACGTATCATGCAGAATATAGCCCAGGGTTGTAAGTGCCTGTGGATGTCTTTTTTCCCCCGGTGTACCTCTTGGTCTCCTGGCCGTGTGGTGGTGTTTGAGTTAACATCTGTTTTGTTCTGCCTGCTGCAGAAAGCGTGCTCTGGGTTGGGTTTTCAGCCCCTGCAGCCCCCCCCTTGCCGTGCTGTGACTCTGTGAAACCTGCCAGGAGCAGCCAAACCATGGGGAGGAGAGGGAAGAAGGTTGGGAGCACCAGGAAGGGCGGTGGGGCTGACCTCACGCGGGTGAGATGAAGCCCACAGTGGTCCACCAGATCGTCTGCCGCTTCTGCCCCTGAGGTGGAAGTAGTGAAATATTAAAACTTGTCTTTCGAATCTGTTCAATATTGAGAAGATTAATTTTTGTTGGGGGCAGATTAATAGGTTTCCTATTCTGATTAATCCAGTGATAATAGAAACGATGTGATTGCTGGAATTAATGAAGCCCAGATTCATGTTCCAAGATTTGATTGACTCTGTGCTCCAGCTACACAGAAGCTGCTGCATTTCATCACCCCGTATTCAGCCGGCACCTTCAGAGGATCTGTATGGGAGTGAGGCAGTGCAGGAGAAATCTGTACTGGAGGTCACATCAGAGAACCTGCTGGGAGAGAAGTTAGTCAGAGTGGCTCAGTTTTGCTCAAGCCGCAGCTTTATTGGAGTTTGCTGTTTTTAACCCGGCAGGCTATTTTTGTGAAACTCGTCGGAAAGGAGTGTCCAATTCAGACGTGTGGGCGCATCATTAGAAGCTTCAATTTGTCAATGCCAGATCGAACTCAAGTGCGTGGGTAGATCATTAAAGGCTTCAGTTTATCAGAACCGATCTATTCCCTGTTCCTCTCCCTCCTCCACCCTTCCCCTCCCCAGAACGCGGGGTGTCCCCGTGCTGCGGCCTGTGGGGTGCCCCGGGTCACGCCGGGCTCCTCCTGGCAAGCAGCCACCGTGCCCAGCTCTGTCAGAAGCTGGAGGAGAGAAACTATTTTGTGGAGTGTTTTGGTGAGGTCAGTTCTTGGTGGTGTAAGAAAAATCCCTTTTTCCAGGCACGCCATGAAGGTGCAGGCCCGGCTGCGGCACGGTGTCCTCACCTCCTCCTGGCGCTGCCCACCACGGCCTTCATCTGCTGCAGGCCGAATGTATTATTTATTCAAGTTCCTTTGTCTCACAAATCTCAAAACATGAAATCTTCAGGGCAAGCATTAGCCCAAATGAGCCCTGATTCCTCATCTTTAACGTGGGGCTAATAATCCTTCCCTTCCCTACAGCCGTATCGTGGCTCAGGCCTACTGAGCAGTCGCGTACTGAGGTGCAGCAGGTCAGCCGGGGAAAGCTTGCCCCAACACGTGTAGCTGCGGCTTTCTGCTCGGCTACATACCCATCTGTATATCTGTCATCGAGCACGGCGATAAAGCCAGCCTCGGCTGTGTGTTCTGACACTGCTCCGTTGCTCCTCCAAAGTGCTCCGCTCCTCATGAATAAAATAGAGCCGCTGCGAGCTGCGGGTCACTGTCGGCGTGCAGGTACTTCGGAGCCTCTGAGAGAGACGTCACATTTGGCATAAGTGGTGTTTGAAAACCCCTTTTGGATCTATTTTTATTGCGTAGCACAGTTTTATCTTAGGGTCGCATAATCCCTGTATTTAGGTTTCTGAACTGTTGTGATCTTCTTTGAGCTGCGATAATGCATTCAGCTAAGGAGGGGAGAGAGCCCGGAGGCCAGAGAAGAACCTTTTTTTATTTTTATTTTATTTTTTTTGTCTTAGGAAATTCCATGCAGTCGTTGCTAAGACAGAAACTTCCAGATGTTCCTCAGGACGGCTGCAGTGGGCTGCCACAACAATTAACTCCGTGAGGTCGGGTCCTCGCCACCGCCGCAGCGCTGGTGGCTGTGGCAGGGCTGGGAGCAGCCAGCGCGCTGGGGACTCTAAGGAGGGAGAGAACCAAGCAATCAGGGGGCTGGAGGCACTGTGTGGCATCTTAGCCTTCATTTTTTGTTTCCTACACCAGTCCCTCAGGATGCTTTCCTCTGTCACAAAGTTTGTTTTCTCCTTGGAGGTCGTTGCCGCAGGTCCCTGTTGCGCAGAGGCCCTCCCAGGTGTGCATGCAGGCAGCGAGTGCCCTCCCATTTAATCTGCTGCTTAAATCCCGTGTGAGCTGGTGGGCACCATGTTCGGGTATCAGCTTGTACTCAGCGTGGATGTTTTGTCGACGGAGAACATATACATCTCTTTTACAACACCCTTATTAGTAAAGCGGATGTTTAATTTGTGCAGCAACAGCTTCCTCTAAGCTAAGCTTAAACTCAATCTGTGTTACTAATAGCTGGGGAAAAAAACGTACTAATTGGTGTTTCTTAACTGATGTTTGTAAATTTTGCCTTTTCACCCTGAACATCAAATGGTTCTTATATGTGTTTTTCCTTATCTCAGAGGAAAGATTATTGCTAACAAGAGATCCTACATTTTGTTAAGGTTTTATCGGGATGCGGTGAGCGCAGGCAGAGAGTAAATATTTCAGAAATTCAGAGTGTTGTATTTTGATAATGCAAAGTAGGATAAAGTAGCCGAATTTCATGAAGCAGTGCGGTGTCTTTGAGCAGAATATGAATTCGGATGGTGACACATTTTGGTATTTAGGATGAACATAAACTTGCCTGTCAGAAGGAGCAAACTGCAAGTCTGAAATAACAGCATCTTTAAAAACCTTTCTTAATACTGTACGTTTCAATTTAAATTAAAGCAAAATAAATTCCACTGTGTGATAGAGTAATGTTTGATATGTAGAAATATTCCTGTAACGCTCCCCACACCTCCAGCGCCTGTAACTGCCTTTTATTTTCAAAGGAAAATGGTAGGCTTTGATATGATTCTAACTAAGTGAAGTTTTAAAACATGTTTTTGTCTTTCAGTCTCCTGAGAACATTTTTTCTGAGTGATTCCAGCTTCCAGACACATTTGCCATGATAAGGGTTTCGATCCTTTCCCATATTTGCCCTGAGTCATGAGTGGATATGTGTGATGCCTGCAAGTAAAACTGGTGAGTCACCAAATCCAAGTTTGCAATAACTCTCACTTATTCTTTCTTACAGTCTCTCTTTCCCTCACCTTCTTTTAATGATGGGGATTTTTTGGTTTCTTCTTTGTATTGTGTGAGTTTAAAAGCAAGTCACCACTATCCCTAACTGACACCACTCCCACAAAAGAACAAAAAGGATCTTGATTGTATTGGAATATCCATGATGTCAAATATTATCAATACAGAAAAAAAATACTCCCTTTCTTTCTTCCCAACATCCCCCCAAGTCCTTGGTGAAGATGTGAGGGCTTCCGTGGTGAGATTGGAGTTCAGCGATGCAAAGCCGCTGCCCAGGACTGAAGCCTGGCAGACAGACGGGGTTTAAACATGCTTGTGTGTGCAATTCATGTAATGATTAAATATGAATATGGAGAGGCCTCCTCTCCATCATGTGTCAGAGGCTTTGCTCTCAGAGGAGCCATTGCCAACAAATAATTAGCTCCGCCGTTTGCTGCGCTTACATCCCAGTGACAAAATGGTGTCACTGGTACACAGGAGAGCTGGCCCTTCACGTGCGCCTGCCCGCGAGGCCTGGCCGCCTTCCTTGCGGGGGAACAAAGGAAGAAACCCTCCAGTAGCCAAGCCGGGCTGCTGCACACTGGGGCTGTGTCAGGCCTGAGAGGTGGCACTTCCTCTGTTAATTGCAGTCGCCATTTGCCCCTGTCGTTAGCCAGTGGAGTGCCTGTTGGTCCCCTTTGTGCCGCAGCAGGGTGCTTGTACCCATCCTGGCCGTGCCCTGCAGCCTGGCACGGGGACACTTCCCTTGCCCTCTCCTCCTACCGTTGCTGCTCTTGCACCTCCACTCCTATTTATTAAGTGGGGTGAGAGGAGAGGCAATTATTTCTTCATTAATCAGAAGACAAAGAGGTTGGGGAAAGAGGAACCATTCGACCTTACAGGAGAACTGGGAGATCTATGTAAGAAGTCTTTAAACACTATGAAACCTCGGTAATTAAATTCCATAGGAAATGGGTGCGCAAATTGTTTTTTCTTTTAAAATAAATTAGTGTTTCTGTTGTATTTCTAATATCCCTCTGTGTGTTAGAAAGTGCATTTCAATTCAGAGATTATAAAAACAGAGAAATTCACACATCAGTGAATTGTGATTTTTTTTTTAAGTTTCCTTTTTTTTTTTTTTTTCTTTTTTTCCAGAGGTAGCATAATTACCATGTCATTTAGCAAAGATTATAATAGCTGTTCAGTTTTTACCGACTGGTGTAGTAAACAGTTGAATAAACCCATATGGCAGCTCAAAGTGTGCATGCAAGAGAAAGATTCTTACCATTTCCTTTATGTCTGAATCACCAACCTTGCTGATACGACTAAGATCCCCGAGCAGAGAGCAATCCCAGACTTCTCCAGTGATGCAAGAATTTCTCACTGCTCTGGAGCATGTGAATCAATTGATTTTTAATCACGGTGGTTAGCTAATTAATTATTTCTTTGTCCCTGTGAAGTATGCGTAGAAAACTTGGGGTTATATACAAAGCACGTGCCTCTCTTTAAAGCAGTCTGTTCATATACTTAATATTTCTTTAATAATGGTAAATAATATCCAGAGTCCTAATCTTCCTGTTCAAGTCACTGTTAAAGGTCAAGGCCTTGCTGAGCCTGGCGTAGGCTAAGTGCAAAAACATAAGGTATAGCAATAGCCTTGTGGCACTGCCTGTAATGGGACGTTGTGTCAGGTCTCAGCGGCAGCAAATGGAAGGACCGGGGTGTTTGGAAGCATCCCCTTGACATAACACTTCGAGTAATGGGGGTACAGAGCCATGGCCGACCAGCGTCCTGAGGAAAGACAAAGTGTTCGAGTTGTGTGCCCCCTGGATACCGTCAGTATTAAAACATAAAAGCTACAAAAAGGATTGTTAACTCCTTCCAAATGCTGGCTTGAACAACACCAAAAAAAAAGGCTTAGGCTATTCCCCATAAAATTCACTTACTTCCAGTTATCTTAAAATTTTCGTGTCACATAATAGCTTTAAAATATCTTCGGAATGCATTAGACTCTCTAGGTGCTTAAAAAATATTGCCAAATAATACTAGGAAATGAACAAGCGTTGAGCAGTCCCACTGGAAAGGAGCAGTTGGCCAAAACCGGTGCTTATGCTCATCTTAACCCTGATGTATGGGCAGCCCTCTGCCATAATTCTATCAGGAGACGGTAAGTTGCCTAGCAATGTACTGACTGTAGAGGGTACGTGTTGAGCTAATTCAGTTTTTGTTCTCGTTTTCCTTGAGAGTTCAGCTTAAAGGAGTGATCCTTTCTCCGGCTGCAGCAAGTGCCACTTCTCGGTATTCTCTCTCATTCCCCACTCGAGTGTCCCTGATGATGTCAGGAATTCATTCACAGCCTTGTGCGTTTTAGAAGTTTCCAGCTTATTGAGTAACCAAATGTGGTTTCTGCTGATTGTGTTGACTGAATACGTAGGGCCTTTCGGAGAGGCGAGAGCTTTATTTAAAGCGGAGCATCTAGTTGTATACCATTTTATGGCAGACAAAGGTCATCTAGGGTAAGCAGCCAGAACCGTGAATTGCCTCATTGCAACACCTAGGAAAATGAGACAGAAAGATACGGTAAAAGGCTTTAACAAATTGCTCATCGTTATAAATTTCTGAAGCCCAGGAATTGGTGCTGTGTACGTTTTTAAATTGGAGATAACCATGCTTGTACAATAAATTGACTTAAGAAGGGAACAAATCAAGGTGATGGGGTGGTACTAAAAACCCCGTCGTGCAGCGCGAAGCTGCCGGGGCTGCGTGGCTGCTCCGTGCTCCTGCGCCGCTCGCTGGGAGCATTTGCACCAGGTTTCCTGCTGCCCTGTCCTGCAGGGGTGCCCTGCTCCTGCTGCAGCGTGCTGGGTGCCGTAGCAGGGGTGCCGCAGCGCCTCTGCTCCTGCAGGGATCGTCCCTGGCTACCGCAGGACCTGGTTCTGCTGAAACTTTTCCTGCCTGGAACTTTGAGCTCCGGGGGTGGGGGAGGAGAGAAGAAGCAATTTTAACAATTTAATATACTACATAATATGTTTTATAAGCTGGTGTGAATGCTCCTAAGTATTTTGGTCTTTTTTTCATAACACAATGAACCTAATATTGGTAAAAATACAGATCTTAGCTGCCACCATAAAGAGAGGCTAGATTTAATAAACAGTTATGAATGTTGGCAGCTGCCTATCAGATTGTATAACATCGGCTATAGCACATGAAGACAGTGTCAACTTACATTTTATCTCAGAAGTATTTTCAAAGCATTTATTTTGCTTTCTCTTGAGTCCTTAACCTAATTCAAGTTATATAATTGGCTGAATATTTTTCCACATAGCTAATTGGCTGGGTGCCAGCGTGGAAACCATTGTCTGACTTGATGATGATCAGAAATTAACATGACATTTGCGTGGTGGTAATGGAATACATTAGTAATGTAATTCATGACTGTAAGAAAGAGACCATCATCTCCCACCTCTGATCAGCAGGAGGGGCTGGGAGGATGATGAAATGCTCCCAGCAGGCACCTCACAGCAGTGGCTGGCCAATCTCTATGTCAAATTTAGTTTTAAATTCTTCAGACAAAGCTGTAATGCTTACCAATTAATTACTACAAATGTCAATTAAAAATCTACCAAATAATACAGTAAGATTAAATTTCAATTAAAAAAATTACATTTAACAAGGAAGATACAACATTATTTTAATGAATTCTGCTGAAGGTGACAGTTTATCTAGATATATTTATACCATGTAGGTGGATCTAAATTCATTGGATAATGTTAACCATGTTACTCCGTATACTTATTAGTTTTGAAAATTATTTCCACTTGGGCTGTGTCCTGGAGGAGATGGGGCATCAAGGGGCATTTCTCATCGCCGGGATGAAGGGGAATTTCACGCCTTTTAAGTACAAATACATTCTCACACCTAAAATGAGGGCTTTGTTGTAGACTTCTACACCGGTGGAATTAGTGGCATTTTTCATTGCTTGGCATTTATGAAACCGAATGTAGAGTTTTTGTTGTGGTGGTAGAACAAGCCGTAACTTTGCTATAAACATGATGATTTACTCAGGACGGTTTTTCAAATAATCCGTTTTGCCGTACGAACAATATCCATTATCCCAGTAAATCACTTAACAGGCAGAGATTTTGCTGTGTGAAGGTGGTGAACTGCAAGTCCTGAGCAGAGCTTTTATCTGCAAGGCTTCGCCCTGGCTTACGCTTAAATTAAATCTCCTAGTTGCTACTACGGATGTGTAAAGATCTGTTTTGAACCTGGAGTGGCGCAGCAGATGTCACGCAGTGCGATGGAGCTGGGAGCCTGCGCGTGTGCAACAGCGGCGCCTCGGATCCAGGGTGTTACCCCTGCAAAGCGGCTCTTGGAGCTGGAGTTCTCTGTTGTGGGATTTGTTTTCATCCAGAGGTCAGTTCCTACGGGCTGGAGGTGGAAATGTCAGTGCTCTGGGAGCTGGTGGGCAGGGGAGAGCCTGCAGGTGTGCGTGTGGGCAGAGCTGGGCTGTGCAAGCGGCTCTCCCCGTGGTGTTAAAGCACTGGTGAGCCAAGGCTTCTAAATATCATTTGAAAAACTACTTTCTCAGCTTCCTTGATTTTTATTTTTATTTTTTTTCCATGAGCTTTTATTATGTTTTCACACCATCGTGTCAAAAATAGGTAAGAGGGAAGGCATAATTGAGGAAACAGATTTTGTGTGTCAAGCCAGCACTGAGAAAACGCGCTCCCAGGGACCGGGAGGCTCCTTCTCCTTGCCATTGCTGTGTCTGCAGCCATACATTTCAGCAGGTTTAAGTGTAAAATAAAGAAACAAACACGGAGACAGAAAAGCCAGAAACTACTAATGGCAGATTAAAGTACTGATAGCTACCTAGTAGACGGGCTTTGGTACCTTGTAGGTGTTCGAGCCTTGCCTATCGGTGGGTAAATGCAAGTAGCACGATCTCTGCCTCACTGCTGTTCAGATACCTTTGGGTATTGGTAACAGCTTTACAGGATCATTCCTGCTTCTTGCTATTATCTGATAAAGCTATAATCAGCAGGAGATGGGAGACAGCTTTTTTTTTTTTTTCTTTCCATAAAGGCCTCAGGAAATGGATGCTGTGGAAGTGTAAGAGCAGCTGAAATGTTTTCTCACCAGTCCTCACAGACAGCAAGGTGATGGAGAGAAAGGTAGAGCAAGGCAGGCTCATTTCCTCACCAGCAGCCAGAAAGCTTTAAATAAAGAGGCAGGGAGGGAAGAGTGGGAATGCTAACGTCTTTCTACCAGGAGATAATGGTGTGAGGAGGTTGTGGGTTTGGGGCACCCACTGGTCAGGCAATTAGGTGGGAGCTGGAGCTGCTGCTCTTAAAAACCCATCTTCCCAAGGGCTTTCAGCTCTGCATAGGACCAGTCATTTTCTGATTTGAGCCCTGGGATGAAGCTCTTGCTCCAGTTGTTGTCCGAGAAGTGGTGTGTGTGGTACTGCAGGAGCTGAGCACCTCCATACCGCAGGCACTGGTGTGGTGGGGTGTCCCCGTGCAGCTTGTGCCCCTCCAGAGCCCCCAGTGTGGTGTTCGGTCTCCTCACGAGTTCTTGCAGGTGGATTTCTGCCTTTGGCAGGGAAACGCTTTTCTCTGTCTACGAGAGTTGGCCAGACATCTTGAAGGAAGAGTGTCTTTGACTTTGGAAGAAATATTTATCTCTCTTAGTCTTTTCCTTTTCCTTAGTGTGAAGTTATGTCAGCCACATTACTCTGAGGGAACGCTGAGCTGGGGGAGGATACTTTAATAAGCTGCCCTCTTGCTGCCAGTTTATTCCAAGCTTTCATCCGCTGATTTACATCCCATCTGAAGTAAAAATACCCAGACTTCAGTCGTTTGTTTACCTCAGCGTATATCACTGTGGGGCGACCCGAGGAGCTGTAAGAACTGCTCTGGCTGTGACATTTGCACGAGCTGCGAGGAAAGGTGAGAGCCGACAGACGCCGCGCGCCGCGAAAAGGCAACAGGGTTTATTAAGTCTTCCTCATACCATGGTTTATAGTATTTAGACGAAAGCAAACATCTCCAGGGAGGGCTTAGGAAATGAGAGACTGGGAAGAGCTCTCCCCGCTGATGGCAGGTCCCGGCCTCTCGAGGAAGGGGCAGGAGGCCACCCGCCGGGCAGGCCCACAGGGGTGTCCTGAGGAGCTGCTGCGGCCCAGGCCGTGGACGTGAAGCACTCGCGTAGGACGAAGCCATCATCCTGTCATCGTGGTAATGCTCCCGGGGAGACAGCCTGAAATACTCTTTGTCTTCATTAATACTCCTTCCCAGCAGAGCCTTAAGAGATCATCCTCTCTTTCAGATATACAAGGAAACTGAATGCAGAGTTGTTTGTCAAGAAAATCCCATTTCTGTATGGCGGCCGTAAAACCCCCGATGCTGAGCGAACGGGGAGGCTGCTCTGTCATCAGGTGGAGGGGAGAGCGAAAAATAAAAGCCAGGGGTAACTCCCTTCTGACAGGGGTGTGGCGGCCGTGTCTTCAAACGGCTTCGGGAACCTGCCACGCCAAGCCTTTAGGGATGTTGTTCTCACGAGCTAGGTAACAGATAAGTCTGAGCAAGGATACGTATATGAAAGGAAGACCTTTGCTCTAGGAAAATATCCATCACTGCTTTTAACAGCACGGTTCGGGAGCGCAGTGCGGAGCGTCTGAAGCATTTTGGGTCCTTTTGTTGGGAAGGAGGTGCCGCAGGACCGGGGCTGCTCTTGAAGTCTCGCAAGCATTCAATATCCCATTGACTGCGGGGCAGCAGGATGTGACCGCTGCAGAAAGAAAGGCGGCGTTCGGGGGCTTTATGCTTATTGTTTTCAGCAGAACTGTACTGGAACCAATAAAGTCACTGCCACCACCGCTTTGAGAAAAAGTGGCTACAGCTGAGAAAGAGAGAGGCAAAATTATGAATTAAAAAACCCAATGCCAAACCCATTATTTTGCTCTTGAAAAAAACATCTTAACTTTCCTGTCTTTTTTTTTTTTCCACATGGAGTGAATCTTTGGGATACTAATGTTCCACTGTCATGTTTGTTTAAAAACTGTTTTGACAATGCTTTTCTGGGGTCAAATCCTGAAGTTTCTCTCCATGTGTTTCAGCTAGGCAAAACTCCCAGCGTCTCAACAGGGGCTTTCCCAACAGAGGGGAAGCCTAATCCTTCTCGATTTAACTGGGAATTTCATCTGAAGCAACAAAAGGGAGGCCCAGATTTTGAGTTCTTGGGTTTTGTTGCTGAAGTACCACCGACTGGTGTCCAGCTGAACAGCAGCACGGCTGCACGTGGGCTGCCTCTCGCCGTGGGTTCAGCGGGCAGAGCCCTCCCCTGCACCCTGCCCTCGGTGCTCTTGGGGCTTTGGCCTTCAGCTGGGATTTCCAGGCTTCGGTGGGTTTAATTCCAGCCTTAATACTGCTTCAGTGTAATGTTTTTGTGGTTTAATGTTCTTGGAGTTTTTTTTACAGTGTTTCTTTTAAATTCTGTCACTGAAGTGTATGAGAGTTGACAAGTGTAAATATGTAGTTAGACAATTTCAAAAGTGTATTATTTACTGATCGACCATAATGGCTCCAAAGGAGCCATTATACTCAATCATATCATGTCAGTCTGTGGCACTTATTATGATGGTAATATGGATATGCATATTATATTTTTTTTAAAGCAAGAGAAGCGTTATTGTGCATGTGTAAAAGCTGTTTTTAATTGTCAGTAATGCTCTGAGCTTTTTGTGATACCAAGATTTTAAACCACCTATGGCTACCAGCCTACAAAGCAAAGATCCGCGTTGATGTGCAGATGAAAAAAGCCATGCCTGGTATTTACAGCAATGTGACTGTGCGTGTCCTTAATGTGGCTCTTTTATGGCTTTATTAGATCCGAGGGCAACCTAGAACCCTAACCTGAGAGCTTGGCAGGTAAAAGCTTTCCGTTTTATCTCTGCAGCTTTCATCTGCTCCTGTAAGCTCTTTCCCTGACTTCCTAATTGTGTTTGTGACATTAGCAAATGGCTGGTCTGAAAATACCGTGCAGTGTAAGTCATGTTAATTCAGTGATCTTTTTTTAAGGTGTCACAGAAGATGTCTTTTTGTAGCGCTGGGGTAGAGAAAGGAGGAGAGCAGGCAGAATGAGAACATCGAACCGTGTAAAATAAAAGAAAGAGACAAGCAGAGAGCTGGGAGTGCTAAATATGCTTCAGCCTTTCGGTAGAGCTGGTTTCCGTTGAGAAAGAGGTAGGAGATAGCGAGCAGTAGCTTGCTTGCTAGAAAATGTCCACGAGGCTCGTTGCGGAGAAGAAGGGAGGACAGCTCTGGTTGTAAGGGCTGGATGCGGGGAGCTGAGGTGCGAATCTGGCATGGGGCACGGCAAATCAATTGCGGAGTAATAATTAGAGAGAGGAGGAGGAATCAGAAGTGTTTCCCAACTTAGAAACGAGGATGTGACTGGCTCTAGCTGTTGCTACTCGGAGGTAGGGAAGGAATCAAGGAATCTGACTGCTCTGGCAAAGTCCTCGCTGCAGAAGGCACAACCGAGGTGACATCCACGTTGTGGACGGGGCGCAGGAGAGAACCCAGCGTGGCCGAGGAGCGACGGACTGCAGCAGGGCAGTGCCACGTCGGCGGGAGCTGCGAGGCTGGCCCGGGCTCTGAGTCCTCCCTGGAGGTGGGAGAAGTTCTCCCTGACGTGGGGCTTGTGCAGAGAGGTCCTGGCTATTAGTGCTTTTATTTCGGTTGCAAAGTCTCAGAGCAGATGACTGCTTTGTCTTTCCTATTCAGACTTCAGCACTAGTTCTGCTTTGTTGCTCTGTTATCAGAGGAGTTATTTACAGTGCTGTGAATGAAATTGGGCTAATTACTGGATGGCTATTTTCCCCCCTTATTCTGAAGAACCTTCCACTGGAAATGCATTTTGCTTTAAATATGGACAAATTAAGCATAAGATGCTAGAATGAGCCAATTTTGAGTAGTTCAGGGGTGGAAGGACACGTACACGTGATTTTGCAGATGATGAACTGATAACAGATTTCCTTGTAACAGTTTCTAAAAGAATAGAAGTAGCAAGGACTCGTAGCCATTTTTGCATTAATTCTAACTTGTCTCTTTCTAGAATTGTATTAAAACCATTTGTCCTCTTTTGAAATACTGAACAAGAAGCATAAAAGCGAGTAAATACCCTTTGACTGTTCCTGTCCTTGACCTACATAAACAACTGTATTCAGGCTCAGGACTGAGCCTTTTATTTGTGAAAAGACGAGGGAAGGTTAAGCTTAATTATTTCTTTTGAGATGCTTCTTGTTGAGCAAAGTTAGTTGTTGAAGTCTCACCAGCTAAAATGTGAAATATCGGTGATATTTCTGCTGGCACCGCTGGTTTAATATTCCTAATGAATGGTGTCACTGCTCATTTGTGTAAGAGGACGGGTTTCAGGAAGCTGCAGTGCATTTGTACGCACACACGCACTAGCACACAACACTTGTTGATGATTCAGAGCAGGAGTAGAGTAATTCAGATCTTGGACTGCCTCACGTGTGATTGGCTTCCTTTCTGGGGGACTTATTTTAGGGAAAAATCAATGTCAACTGAAAAACATTCCATTCTGAAAAGACAAAAATTCCCCTACTTGTGAAAATGTGTCTTGGCAGCTGATTTAACTTATGATACAAGATTTAACACTTTTCACTAAACATGAATATTTACCATGGCAACAGCTACGTTACGGGCCACATGTTGGAGACTTGCACATTGTTGCAGAAACTTGTAACTCGCCGCATTTAGTCGAGCCCTTGTTTCCTCTGGCAGGAGGAACCCGGTGTGCCCAGGCCTCCTCTGTGACCAGCATCCCTCCGCGGGGCTCCGGCATCCTCAGGCTGCTCTGCCCCCGTGCTACCGCCTTGGCTCCTTGTCACCTCTCATTTGCCGTGTGAGTCGTTTTGCAGGCGACGTTAATTGAATCACGCTCGTCAGGGGCTTGGTGGAAGCGTGAGGATGAGGACGGAGCCCTGGCAGCTGCTGTCCCCAGCTGGAAGCACGGAGCCGCACACGGGAAGGGGCTGCCCCGGCGTGCTGGAGGTGATGTGCTGGTCTGCTGAGCCGCACGAGCTGTGTGGTGTTGGAGTGGTGGGGAGAGAAAGCGTAGCTGGGCTGTGGATACCTTAAATGGAGCAGTTTCCTTTTATTTATTTGTACAAGCGAGGAGGAATATAAATTCTCTCACTTTGGGTTGAAGCTAGCACAGGGTCAGGCAGAAAGCCCTTCTCCCAGAGATAAAAACCCCACGTTAAAATGTTTCTTGCACCTTGAGGTACCAGGTCTTGGCCACAGTTAAGGAAAAACAACTGACCTGGAGGGGTTCAGACCTTCCTTCTTCTGCGCCCTGCTAGGATCTCTGACCTTCCCCTTTCACTTAGAGCACTGCAACTCAAAGGGAACGTAGATACTGAGCTGAGCGTGTGAGCAGGAGCCTAACCTGCCCCAGGAGGGACCCCTGTGCAGCAGGAAGGGAAGGAGAGTCGCTCCCCGGCAGGGCTGGGTGCCCTGGCATGGTGTGCTCACCGTGCCCGCGCTCCTGGTGCCGCTCAGGTTGAGCTCTGGCCTTCGCTCGGCGCGAATTTGCCGAGCTGCGTTGATGTGCAGATGCAAAACTTAAATAATTTGCTTCTCTTTTTAGCGTGGCGCCTTTGAAAGGTGCTGTATTTGTTTCCTTTTTGTGTTAAATTAAAACTAAGTGGTTGAACTTTGTAGGTTTAATCCTGTACAAATACACCCGTGTTTAAATCCTTTCAGCTGTGTACGTGTGCCTGAGACAAAAGCGACGGAGTAGGGCCTCTGATTTTTGTTTTACTGGAATCAAATATCCCATTGGGATTTCAATTATAAGTGAGCGTTACACTTGTTTGTTACTAAGGTGACTGCGGTGTCAAGGTTATGTGGATGTTGTAGTATAATAAATGCAAAGATAATGCGAAAAAGAAAAACAGTTGTGTTGGCTAAAACCATCCCATTCCTATAGCATAAAGTTGCACACTGTCCTACATTTCAATTCTCGTTCTATTAAATTACCTGTTTAATAATTTGAATCCAGTGTTATTTTTATATTATATTGCAAATGTGTGACTGTGAGGTTATTTTTAAGATATATTTATTAAGGGAATGAATACAATAAGACAAGTCATTGCAGCCCACATACAGTTCCTTGACTTCTCATTTTATGATGTTTCAATTGCATATGATTACTGAATGCAAGTTTTAACTTTTATGGGGGTTCATTACAGATGCAGCTGTGTAGAGAGAAATTCAATAGAAATTTGATATTTTTTTTAAAGCTTTAAAAGTGTAGTGAGATGGAGCGACTTGATGGAATATAGCTCCAGGCTTCCTGCTCTGAGCCTGGATGCACTCTTGCGGGGTCTTCAAGGATTTAGCTGGGCTTCGCTGGGAATTTGCCTGTTGCTGATGGTGGGGAGAGGAAGGGCACCAGCCAGAGGTGTTTTTGGGGGGCAGGAGACCGCTGCATCTCAGAGGAAGGGTGTTTGCCTTCGCTGGGCAGGACACAGAGAGGTGGTGGCCTCGGTCGGGGCCAGGGCTGGAGGAGAATCAGCGTCCTGGTGGAGAGATGCCATTCCAGTGAAGCTGTGGTGGTCTCTTCTAATTGAGATTCTGAGTCAAACGAACTCCCAGAAAAACAATACTGAAAGCAATCTTAGCCAGCAAGCACTGAGAAAATAAAGTTGGGGGCACGCTTAAAGGAATGGCTGTGGTAAATGAGTAAGTCTACCCTGCAGTTAAATGCTGCAGCGCTCCATGTGAATGCTAAACAGGAACACAGCACATCGAGTGTAGTTTAGTTGAACAATTTATTGGCATAATGTGTTTGTTTTTAGCAGATAGGAATGTAAACTTATATAACCGAATGATCGTGTCTCCTAGTAGTGAGGAACCCTCATATTCAAAGCTGTGACATTAGCTGTTCGTAGAAAACCTGTTTCAGATTACAGGCTATGTATTTCCAAACATCGACTTCCCGTAAGGCTGCAAACCGAAATCCAGAGCAAAGGCGTACTTCTCAGGGCGTACGAAGGGGAAGCACTTCTGTCCTCCAGTTTTATTCACTGGTTCTCAGCATGACGTGCTGGTGCAGGGCTCTGCTGGCTCCAGCCGTGTCCCGGCCCTGTTCTTGAGGCTGTGGTGCGTGTGGTGCAGCTGCTCACGTGTGGCTCGGTGCCAGGTAAGCCTCTCATTTCCACTTCTCTTGCAGGAGTCTCTCTGGGAGCCCCAGCATTATGCAGGTGTCCTCTCGGCAGCATGGCTCTCTTGGTTTTCCTTGCGCTTAGCCCAGGAGTTCCTACACAGTGTTGTTATCTTGCCTGGATGAAACCTGCTGAACGATAAGGGAAGCAGAAGAAGTGGTTGGGGGACAGCATCCCTCTGCTTTTGCTTTTAATTGGGCGTTCCTCGTTTGGGCTGAGATCCCCGGATGTGCGAGCGCCCGTGCGTGTCGCAGCAGGTGGCATTGCCCACACCACGGGCTGCGGGCCCTGTGTCCCCCCGGGAGGGAGGATGGCAGCTGACCTAAATGCAGGGCTTCCAAAACCCTTTATCCGGTGATTAAAGCAGCTGCCGTGCGTGGCATCCTTACCTGCTTTAACTAAGTACCGGGCACGGCTTCTCTGGGTAGTGGCGAGCTCGTGGGTGGAGGAGCAGGGTTTGCCTTGGCCCAGAGCGTGGGCGCTCGGCCGGGGACGTGTCTGCGGGGAGGCACCGCAGCAGGGAAACGTGCCGCAGGAATACAGCAGGGCTGCCCTCACGCCATCGTCCCCAGGGAAATGGTTTTCCTGGGCTGTGCCACCTCCCACAACAAGAAAAAACAGATGAAAAGCAATGAAGCACACAATTACATAATGAAAAACAATAAAAGGCGTCTTCCAATATGTACTACTAGTGACCAGATGACTTTATTATAAAAACTAAATGTGATTGCATTTCTAGGTATTGTGCTGTGTGCTAAACTCCAGGGAAGAGGGAAGAACAACTTAGGAGGAGAAGACTTCTTGTTTAATATAAAGCTCAGACTTCGAAATGACACATAGCAGGGAATAAATGTCCATCATCTATCAAATGAGGTTTGAGCGGTTTAGGTCACACTAGACAAACACTTCTCACCCTAAAACCTCCTTTTCATCTTCATTCATCAACAACACCTTAAGCTGGTGCCCCTCTTCTCTTCTCGCTCTCTCAAAAATAATAATCTGCTTGATGCCTACAAATCACTGGTGGCTGGCAGTCATTAGGCAGGTTATGAGCTGTGGCTGCGGCTGCTCCCGTCGGCTCCTCCTGCTCCTGCTGCCGTCCCCGAGGAGCGGGTGGGAGGCTGGGCAGGGCTGTGGCCCAAACCCAGCCTGAAGAAGGGGAGCGAACACCTCCTCTGGGGATGTTGTTGCGTGCGTGGGTCTAAAGAGCCAGGTTTGGAGCTTTGAAACAGAAACCTCTGTGGCCAGGTTAGGGAGGTTTGTTCTCATCCCTTCAGATGCTTCTCAGCATGGCCAGGGCTGCCCCGGAGGGTGCTCGGCCCCAGGAGCCTCCCTTTAATTTGTTTTTGTAGTCTGCAGGCTGAGCGGCATCGCCGTGCCTCCTGAGTTCTTCCTGCCTCCTCTGAGCTCCTCGGCTGCGCTGTGCACGAGCCGCTCAGTCCTGGTAGGAAGCTGCCTCTCTTACGCTAATCCTCGTCCAATAACTCCTAATTTTTATTCTTATCCTTTTCTAATTTATGGTATTCCTTTTGGATTAACTTCCCTTGGTACATTTTTTTTTTCCCCTATTGCATTGCTTGTTTGTTGCTTTCTCACTGGTTCTTTTTTTCTTTCAAAGATACTTTTCTGGCTCCAGCCCCAGCTGCCTGGAAGTGATTTGTGCAGTCCTCTGGTTTTCTAAGGCCACAGACTTTTCCCTCGTTTTCTGCCTTTCTTCTTCTCGCTGTCATTCTGGGAAACAACCTGACAGACACGGCTTCTTCACAGCCACCAATTAACGTTAATCTGTGTGATTGAAATGGGCATGTTTAGCAAAAAGGAGATCTGTTTGAAGGTAGATTTTTGTTGGAGTGGAAATTTCTGTGAAGCTGGAAATGAGCTCGTGGGGACGGCGCAGCATCCTTCGTGCTCAGACTTGGGGAGAGAAGTCAACGTCTTAATTGCCATGTAAAGTTGATTTTTTCCCCCACTTCCATCTTAAACATTGCTTTGCTTTGTTCTAATTTGGGGGTTTGGAGGATTTCACCATCCATTGCGATAGGGACTGGCTTTGGGGGGCTTGGGGTCTGCCGCCCACCCATCACTGGTGTTTGGAAGTATTTTGAAGGGAGCTGAAGCTCGGTCTGGTTATCATTACCCCTTCCAGTTTAGCACAGCGATGAAAATGACGAGGGTGCGGGTTGCTGTGGGGCTCCCCGTGCCTGGCAGGTGAGGACTGGCAAAGCAGCATCCTAATTAACGGGGAGGGAGGGTTCACCCGCCCGCAGGAACCGGTCACACATCAGGGAGTATCGCGAGGGAAGCCAATTTCCTACCCCAATACCTTCCTCTTTTCCACTTCTCTCCTTCACAGTTTGAAAACCGTAAATCACTTTATTTGAAATGTATTTAAGGAGAAGAATATTTTTCCCTGCATTCCCCACTTAATGCTTTGTAGCGAGTACAGTTAGGATCAGTCATGTGCTAAAGCAAGAGAAATCTTCCTCCTTGGTACCGTGTCTTCAGCGCTGGCACCTTCCTCCACTCAGTTCCTAGATGATAATTCCAAGTTCCTGGATGCTGCTCCTTCTGCCACCGAAACAAAATGCAAAGCAGGATGTTTTAATATTATTAATAATGAATGTTTACATAATTAGCTCAATTACTTTGTTCGGCTTGACATCTTGTTGTTGTGGACCTGCCTTCCTCCCTTCTGAAGTACACTAGAAGCGATGGAAGGTGCCGGGTGGTGCCGCAGACCTGCCCGTGCTGACTGGGGGCTCCCCCCATCTGCCCCTCTTCATCTCCGGCCCCTTGCACTCACCAGCCCTCATCCTTACCCCGTACTTGCAGAAACACTTATTCGAACCTTGTCTTCAAGAAGTTTTACCTCGCCCCCCCCCAAATACATTTTTCACGTAAGATGAAGAACATGTTTTTTATGTACGATCCTTCGTGCCTGCATGAGGTGAGGTTATTTACTGGTCTAGAAGTTCTTTGTGAACCAACACTACCTCGAAAGGGCGAGCTATTCATCCAGTCTGTAATTGCTGTCGTCTGACATGTTTACTGTAGATTTTGGGTGCGTGTGGTGAGGAAAAATACTGCAAAGATGCTTTTTGGCCAAAAAGAAGAAGCTAGTGTGGAGGTTCTGGTGATACTGGAGAAAAAAAAAAACGAAGATGGTTTTGTTGGTGGTGTTTTTTCTTAAAAGAGAAAAAAACAAGGATAATTGTGTTAAGCAGCAGGGTGCCACTGAACGATGGAGGAGCTGCAGGAATGGTTTGTTCTCCTGTTATGTCCCTGCTTGGGCTTTCTCATTCTTGCTCCTCTGTTTCTTCCGAAAGGCCCTGCAGCCTCCAGATAACAGAAATTAAATTAGTATTGATATAACATTAGACACTCCTATTAATATTGACAGCCTGTCGATACTGTTGTGCTACTTTTGTAATACGGGATGTTAACGGATAATACTTTAAATAAAAACACACTAATCTTATAATCACTGAACATGCAGCGGGGTCTCGGCTCAGCTCTCGCCTCCTCCGAGCTCCCCCATCCTCGTGTTCGGCCACGCTCGCCTGCCTGCAGCTCCTGCGCCCCAAACGCCAGCACCCTTTGGCCGGTGTCCCCTCGGGGTGTGTTCGGTGTGGGGCAGGGTGGCACCTTTGTCACGGGCTGCCCCCGTTGTGGTCTCGCCTCCTGGGGTGCAGCCCCTCTCCCGAGCATCAGAGGCGGCAGGGAGGGGTGCTGTGCAGTAGTGGCAAGGCTTCATCCCCAGATTTTTTTGCTTCTGGGCTGTTTCTTCTGCCTCCTTTCCGTACCGGGGCTGTACGGAGTCCTGTAGGGCTGGGGATGGGTGCAGACCTGCCTGGTGCCAAAGCAGCGGGGATTTCCTGCTGGTGTTTCTCATGGTGCTGCCCGTCCCGGGGTGTGTGACCACACGCTGTTGATGGAGTCCTACTGAATATCACCTGCCCTCTCCTGGGACAGAGGGCTTTTGTCTCAAAGGTGCCGCTTTGGGAAGGGGACGTGCTGATGGATGAGAAGTGAGAAGCCACCGAGGAGCACGGGCAGGAGCGGCGGCGGCTGTACGTAATTACCCAGGGAACAAGGGGTGTTTGCTGATGCTGTGCCAGTTTGCTGAGAGGAAAGAGAAGAAATGCCTTGATGATGTTGGTTTGGGAAGTTTGGTGCTGGGAGCCTTGAAGGATGGCTCCAAGTTCTGGATGCAAGGGAGCAAGCCATGAGATCGCTGTCGGACCATGCTCTCTGGGCGTGCGTGGGGTGAGAACACGCGGGACCGAAGCGGTGCCCTTAACCCGTGGTGCTTGTCTTGGCACTCAGCTCACGTTAGCAGCCACACATTTCTTAGGAACTTTTTATCTTTGAAGTCTATCATGAAAATCACCATGTTCATCAGAGCTCAAGTTATTTGTTAAATGGTGTAAAAAACACGCATTAAACAATAATGATTACTTTGGTAAACACAGATGTCTTTGTATTATGCGGCGGGTTTTGTACGCGAATTTGTACACGTCTGTGAAACGGGATTTGCCGTCTACCTTGAAAAATGGGAAACACAATCCATGCTAATTGCTTCTCCCTCAGCCCCCCGCTCCACCTGCTGTGCTGCTGCAATCTGGTGAAGTCTGCGGCGCACGAGGCCGGCGGCGGCGAGCGGGTTGGCGCCTGCAGATGTGTGCCCGCCGTACGAGGGGCCAGGCGACAGCCTGGACTTCTGCCTCGCCGCTGTCTGACCGGGAGGGTATTCTGAAAAGGGGGAGGGAAAAACCTTTACCTCGCTGAAAACCATCTCGCGACGATCGGTTATTCGCCGCATTATTAATGCTTATTTGGACGTTGCTTGGACTGCTGGATTAAACAGCTTTGCCGTTATGTATTGAACAAAATGAAATACATGTCACAACAGCAGTGCTGTGATGATGACAACCGTCCTTGGCTGTGCATCTCATTAGAAAGATATACATTTCTCTTTGTTGTGCATCTGTGAATGACAGAAGTTGACAAACATCTCTTAAGAAGTTGCTGTTTGGAGAAAGTTGCGTTTATGGCACAGAAACCAAGAAGAAAGTGGTTGTTAGGAAGGTAAATAACTATTTCTTACACAGGCGCTTTATAAATCGCCCTCCTCTGCTATAGCATTTACTTTATTATTGCATATACGTTGCAGGAGATCCTCATCCGGATCACTTACTCGTATAAAGAAGTCCCAGAGGGTTCAAAGCTCAGTTTGTATTGAAACTTGCACTTAAAACGGGATTAAACCCCTTGTATTTCACAGCTTTATAAACTGAATCGATTCTCCAGATGTACCGCACTAACTCCCAGGGGACAGCTGGATTTTTCCATAACGTTGTTTTTTGGGGGCAAAGCCTTATTGGCTTTGACAGAGGAAAGACACCCGGGAGGAGAAGCGCCAGCACGGGGCTCGGCTGCCTGTCAGCGGGGGAGCGACTGGGTCCTGTAAAACACCCATTTTCGAGATGTGGGGCCTGTTTGCATCATTTCTGCCCATCAGCCTTTATTTCTGAAGGCTGCTGCTGTTGGCCCACTTCAGAGTTAGCCCAACTTCAGAGCAGGGGCAATGACTTGGTGGTGGCGGCGTGCCCTTCCCTGGGGATCTTCGGGCCTTTATGGAGTGAGCTGAGGAGCAACAAGAAGCTCCAGATTTAGTTCTTTTAAGGGCATTTTCCAAAGCTGAGAACGAAGACAAGCACCATTCTGGCGAAAATGGCTTCTGCCTATTCACGATGAATCAGAAGAGCAGACGAGGCACCTCCAGCTCCATTTGCATGACTCCGCTGACTGCATAGGCGTTGTACAGGCGCCGGGGCGGTGCGGCGTTGACCCACAGAAACCTGAGAACGCGATTGAGAAACCGGTGGGAAGAGGCAAGCGTGGACTTGCGGCGGGGAGCCGAGGAGGGCAGGAAGGAGGCCGGCCTCCCCTTTTCCCACCGTCCCGTCTCCTCCACCGCCGGCTGAAATCAGCCCCGCCGGGTGCACGGAGCCTTCGCTGGTGCTGGCCCCCGGCCTGGGGCGTGGTTGGTGATGCACGGCTTGTTGGATTTTTATTATATCTCTTTTTTTTTCATCTAAAGCCATTCACCTTCCAGCACGCCGAAGCTGAGAACACAGTCTCTGCAGCAAGTCTTCATTTGGGGCAAAGTCTGCATGCAAGGAGTTCTCGGCTTATGCTCACCCCCGTGTCTGAAATTGTTTTACTTTTGTTACAAGTAACACCTCAAATTGCCACTTAACCTTGCAGGCGCCCTGTTAAGGCCCTGCTTCTGATTGCGGCAGCTGGGGTGGAGTTTCCTTTGGGAATTCAAGGAGTAGGAAGTGTTGTTTGTAGGTTTTTTTTTTTTTTTTTTTTTTTTTTGCTGACTGGTGCTAATGTGTAGGTGGGGATGTGCTGCTGTTTTTGTAATGCTTTTATTGTTTATGGAATTGTTAGTTAATTGATGGTAACAATGCCTGGAGCCTGGGAGAGGTATTCTTTTATGTTTGCTCAAATCAGAACAAGTAAATAATTTTATAACTTGCAAGGAGACGTGAGATTATTCTCCTTAGTTTATTTACCTTGCAGGTTTGCATCTGCCATTTCCATACCTTGTTACCGAGCTTCCCCAAATTAATTTATTTTATTTTATTTATTTTTTTTTTCCAACAAAACGACAGATGAGAAAAATGCCTTTTAGGAGTCAGTAAGGTGCAGCTGGGGACCCCCCAGCCTGACCCAGCAGCAGGTGCTACACCTGGGCTTGCTTCCATGAAATCCTCATTGACGTGGCGAGGTCTCAGGTCGACAGCGTCCCCTTTCCTCCTACAAAACTCCAGTGCGAAGCCCAGAAACCAGGAGGGCATCTGATGGACGAAGATGCAGCTTTGAACTCCTGTTAATTACTTCACGGTTTACTCAGAATAAAACCTACTCGGTAACTTTGTCCTCCACACTTATCCAATGAAATAAAATTCAAACCAGCCCACAAGCTAGAGAATGTTTTTTATTTATATGTGGTGTAGTTCCATCTGGTCCACGTTAAGGACCCCAAAAATATATATGATTAGCTTTATAGTTCACTGCTAAAGGTAGCAAAGCTGGCTTTTAACATTTTTCAAATTTGCAGCTAGCATCTCAAAACATTTGCTGGCATTTCCTGACTGTGATTACCAACCAAAGATTTCCTTGGTTGTCTTTTCACTTTTTAAAGTATGTGGCATAGTTTTCCTGCTTAAAATAACACCGAAGTCTCTGCTGTTCTCTTTATAACTCTTATGCAAACTATCCATCTCTGTCAAGAGTGGTCAGTCTCAAATCCCAAAGGAAACGTCAGATAACGTAGAGTATTAAAGGAGAAAAATTTATGGCTATCACCAGCACGAGCTTGTGCTCAACGAAACGAGCCCACCCCACCAGAAGCACCGGGGAAGTTGAGCTGTGCTGCTCTGCAGCAGCCACGGAGGGGCCAAAAACCAGGCCAGGAGTGCCCCCGGCATGCTGTGGCTCAGCAGGATGAGCCTTCCTGGTTTGGGCTTCAGGTTTTCGCTCATCTGTGCGACACAGCTGTGTGTCCTCAGCAAATCAGTGTCTGGGAACAGGGTGAAAAGGCTTTCAGGGCTGTGTTTCAAGCAGCTCGGCTCCTCCGCAGCAGCCCCGCGCTTGCCTCTGGAGCTGCTCCGTGCCAGAAAATGGCCCCATGGTGCTGCACCAGCCTCAGCACAACCCCTAAGGAGGGCGAGAGCCCCAGCCCAGGGCAGTCGGCGGGGTTTTGCTGCCTGCGTTGTATTTACTCGTGTATCATACTTTCCACTTAGAGCTGAAATGGGGAACAGCTGCCGGCCCGGCTGCCAGCTTGTCCCGACCGGCACGGTGACACAAAGCTCCGAGGGTATACGTTTCTGAAATCCAATTTTAATAACAATTTCGGTAGCTGCAAGTTTTTTTCTTTCAGCGCTCGGTTCTCCTTCGCCTGCTCGCTTGGCAACTCGGTGCTGTCAGCTGGCACTAAAGGCCTGGAAAACCGCCCTGCTCTCTGTAGCGACGCGTGGTTTATCTGAATACTGCACCTAGCTGCTGGACCTTAACGCTGCTGATTGTTTGGAAGGAAAACTTAAGGACAAGGTGTGGACGTCGCCCTCCATCCCCTTGCATTAACCAACACCCACGCCGCCGCGTCCGGCTTGTGCAACCGCCTGGGAGCGTGCTTCCCCTGGGCACTCCTCGCTGCCGAGGCGGAATTTGGGAATTTTTCTAAAAGCGCAGCGCCGGGACCTCAAGGAGGCTGCCTCTTAACCTCAAGTATGTCCAGAAGTGTGTAGCAAGAAGTGCCAAGGATTTTCAGGAGTTGAGCTGAAGGTGTTGTTTGAAGTTAGCCATATTTTATTTTCTCAAACCCTTTCTTGGGACTTAATTTATATAGGGCTGTGATGGGCATGCGTAAACATTGGGATCGGGTTACAGCACGAGTGAAATAGGTAGGCTGGTTTCCTTTTTCTTTTCTTGTAATAAAAATCTAAGAAATTCAGTTGCTTACCCCATAAAATGCACATTTCTGCTGCGGATTAGCCGTATTTTAATGAGGCTGTTACTTATACAGTAGTACATTAGCGGAGTGTCCTTTGATTTTTATATAGCAAATGTTTACACACCGATGCGAGGAGGCCTGACCATTATCTCCCCTTTCCTCCCAGTTCCCAAACTGGGGTATTTGGCTCAAAAAGCCATCCGTGCAGGACTGGGATGTTGCAGTGTTGCACGGAGGTGCCCATACGTGGGGCCCCCATGGCTGCTTGTGCAGGATGGGGGAGCTGGAGGCGATGCTGCAGCTGGGTGTCAGCCAGGGCCGTGGCACAGCGACGGGCTGGGGGGGTTATAACTCCTGGCACCCCTTTTTTTTGCCCCTTTTGCCCCTTGTGCTGAAGCCAAGCAGAAAGGCTGGCGGCACGCCGCGGCGGGATGAAGACATCCTCTGCCCATCTCCGCCCGCGGAGCCGAACGGAAGCTCTCTGCGCTGCTTCAAATTGTAATTTTGGATAAAAGGCTGTGTAATAACTTGAGAAATGCGCGAGAAGATCTCGCCTTAATACCGTATAAACCTTCTTTAACTTCAGGGAGCTTAAAATCAAATTTGGCAGAGCTTACAAGGGCAGCGAACGTGGAGCCACTTGACTGAGTGAGAGGCAGGCGCGGCTGAAACGGCCCCGGAGCCTCCGCTGGGGTGCTGCGGGGTGTCCGTGCCTCGGGGGGCAGTGGGATTTTGTGTAAGGCTACCTGGGCTCTTGGGAGCGCTTCCTTCCCCCTGCATACGTGTAAAAATAGCTCTTTGACCTTACCTACACGTTAAAAATTTCAGCCTTAACGTTCTGTGCATCCATTTTTCCTGCCTCTTTGGGAAGAACAAACTGAGAGTTTACCGTGGAATTTCTGCTCCCTGGCTTTCGGGTTTTTTATTTTCTATTTTTTAAAGGTAACAAGGCAGGTAATTGCGGGACTAGGAAGACCTGCAGACACCCTCCCTATAAAGAAATTCGGATGCGTTGTGACCTCCAGAAAGTGAATTTTTAGAGCAGCTGAAGTTAGAAAGCTGGGATAAATTCGGATCTGTGAAAGTCATGGTAACACCCATTTGTAAGAGCATATCATGCTCTATAGTAAGATTGCATAAGGGCACAGGATGAAGCATCTGATTCTTTTATTTTTTTCCCTTTTGGCATTCTGTTTGTGACAATTACATGACTCTCTATTAACTGTGTGTGGAAGAAAGCAGTGTTATGAAATGAGGAGAGATTTCCTTCATCTGTTACTCTGTAGGTAATTTTTGTGCTTTTTCCAGTATTTAAGTACCTCTTAACTGCTTGCTGTCCATCTGTATACCATTCGTGGTACTGTAAACTAGTATATGTAGCATGACCTTGTAACTTGCTTTGTTTGTGCATCTGCCAGTACAATATGTTGTCTTTCCTTAAAATGCAAATACGCTCCACGCAGTACAGAGCTCCTTAGTCAATAAATAAACCGAGGTAAAAAACTGTACCTAATACCCATTTAATTTAAATTCATTTTATAAACATAAAGACGCCTTTTAAGAGAAGCTTTAATTCAGACTAGCACCTTGATTTGTGGTTGCCATGGAGAATCAAATCTGTCATTTGACAAGAAAAGTCACCCATTTATGACAGCACTTTATCTTGTCTCTCCAGGGGAAGAAAATGTCAAAAGTGAGAGCAGAAAAAAATAAAGCCTTGAAACACCAGAATTTCTTGATTTCATTTTTATTATTCAGCTATCATATCCTTTCTGATAATAGCAAGTTGGTGAAAATAAATAATGTTCCTACAGTAAAATCAAATATTTCCTATTAGAATGGACAGGGCTCTTTGTGATTGTCAGTGCTGTGAAGTCTGGCAAGAAATAGTGTTATTAGATAAACCCACAGTGCCCAAATCCCATTTTCTTTTCATTACAGTGTCAAAATAATTATACCTGTGTAATTTGGGTAAGAAATTGTAGAATAAGTAAAATGGTCCATTGGAAGAGATTGCTTTAAGCTTGTGTTCATTACAGGGTGGGGTTTTACATGCCGAACAAAAAAAAAAAAAAGATAAAAATTTTGTATAATTTCATTCGAATAAAAACGTCTGGTTACCCTTTCATGTTCTTTGCAACTAGACGAGGTGGCGAGTGCTTTATTCTGGTAGGGCTTTTGCATGTATGCATCTTCTACAAAATCGAGTGAAAAGAGGCAGGAGTTTCAACACTTTTTGTTCCTCAGGTGCAAATCTCTGAAGAGTTTCAAAGGCATTAGATAAAATTGTTTATTATCTGAAAAAACGTTGAAGTGTTTTTGTTTTGTCGGATTAAGAAATGGTAAGAATCGGGTGTTTTCGGGAATATAATTAGCTATCACAAGTGTTTATGCGTGTGCATTTAATCCGTATAGACACTGAGTTGCCCCCAGGGGAGGAACACTTACTGTAACATTGCATTACTTTTTACATAAATCTAAAAGTGCTGTTTAGATAACGAGACTAAAATAATCCACTCTGTGCCTCTTTCTTGAGGCAGCGTTTTTGCCTTTCACAGCGTTGCGGGGTTTGATGTGGTTCAGGAGTAATCTTGTATCAATGAGATAGCATTATAATAGAAAGTCCTTCAGTGGTTTCGTGCAAATATCGGGCGGGGGGAGCTGCCTGCTGGAGCAGTTGTGCCTGGAAGAGATTACAAAACCGGAGAGAAAGGAAAGGGTCGAAGTCTCTTTTGCTCGAAATTGGCTCGCGGTGCTGGATCCATAGCCAAAGCTAGTTGGGATCTGCTGTGAGAAAACAGGCAGCACAATAGTTCCCTATTCCTGCTTTCATGCCGTGTCTGAAGCCAAATCCTGCTCCTAAATACTTATGTGTAACTCTGATTGACTTCAGCAGGCAGTTGCGATGCCTGTCCAGTGGCAGACCGTGGCAGTAAGTGATCCGTTTCCTCCTGTGGCTCTCTAAAAACGCGGGTTGTTGCAAATGTCACCGAAGTGGGGAAACAGTCGCAGTGGGTGGAGGGAGATTTTATTTTATTTTATTTTTTAACGCGTATTAACATCATGTCATAGGGAGTGCGTTATCATGGGCGACCAGAATGTGATAACTTAGGGTGTTTTTTTTTTTTTTTTTAAATATTTTTTTTTGTGGGACCATCTGGAATAAAAGAGGGTGAATTAAAGATGCTCTCTGGGGTTATGGAATCTTCAGGATATTAAAGGGGTTGATTTCCATAATGTCTGCCTCTCCTTTTTGCCCAACTGTTGATAGAATCTGCTTTAAAATCGATTTGCTGTCATCGTGTAATCAAAGCCTTAATTGCATCGTCATTGACTTCAGCATTTTTTTGCTGAAAAATTCGCGTGGCTGATGGTAAAAATGTTGTGAAAAAGAAACAACAAGTGCTTGAAATAATTTCACTGGATATACTGTCTCTTGGACCTGGGCAAAGACTTCCACAAGTACCTAAGTAATCCATGAGCCCCTGAATTTTTCAGTGAGAGATTTGAAATTACTGTCCTCTGCTCACAGCCTTAAGGCCTGACACCACAAAGCATTTAACTTGTTCCAGCTGAGAGTATTCGAAGGAATCGTAAAAGATAGATAGTTAGCGTGGTCGTGTCAAAACTGTCCTTTAAAGTGTGTAGTCCACTTCAAATCCTAACTCTCTCCTTAAAGAAAATGGACAAGGGGGGCTGGTAAAGCTGCTTGTTTGCTCCAAGATCGTTCCCCGAAGTGCTGAATTGTCTCCCATAAGCGCTGTCCGAGGGAAGGCTCGATAGATATTAAGTGTTTTTATATAACAACAAAAAAAAATTGAGTAACTTGTCTATCTAGTTTCCGACGGATGCTGTCTGAAATGGCTGATATCCTGTCCTGAAAATCACAGATGGAAACTTCATCTCAGCACAGTGCTGCGGCAGTAACGAAATGAAAGTAGCAGAGGCTCATTTACATTTCAGAAATAGTTCTCTGTAGTTTCCTGTTCGATCTACCAGATTTTCTTGTGTACCTGCTGCTGGTTGTTAGCCACGTTTAAAGGGCAGTGCTTTAGGGCTGACCCTTGGAGAACCGGGGGTCTGTAGGTGATGCTCTTCCGTTACCGAGGGATGCTGTGTGCTGCAGCGGGTGCCGGTACAGCAATAGCTGGAGCAGCAAGTACTGTTTGATGCTGTTTCAACAAAGGTTAACTCCTTTCTTTTGGCTTTCGCAGCTCTCTTTAGTCATGGCAACTGCAGCGTAAGCTTTTCTGAATTGATTTTTGCTGATTTATTTAAATTGCGCTTTTGTTTTAATAACCTGTTCCTAGGTTCAGAACCGTACTTGACTCTCAAAGTCGGCTCCATAAAATGGCAACAGTCGTGTATTTCCCGTTTCTGCAAGGGGGAAGTCAAAGTAAACACGTACTTTGTAAAAGAGAATATATACTGGGTGCTAATAAGACTGCGTATTGACTGTAAAAGCCTTTTATGGGAGTCTTTGAAAGAGAAGAAAGTGCAAATTACTGGGGAGGATGGAGAGCATCACAGATCAGGGTAAAAACGTGACACTTGGCAGTTTCTGTGTATTTGTACAGCCCCTTCCCCAGCACGATAAATACCGTTTAGGTATTTAGCAGAGCTGAGATACGCCATCTCATCTGAACGACACCTGTGACTTTCTCTAAAATTTGCAACAGGCCTGAAACGAAGGCTCTGGACAAGGGGTTCCTGCTCCTGGCACCGGGCTGCCACTGGTGGCCCCTCGGTGCAGCGGGAGCCGCGCATTGCGTTGGTGTCCCTGGAGTCCTCAGGGCAATTCCTGGTGTGTGAGGGTGCTGGGGTACTGGAAAATGCAGATTTGCAGCTGTTAATGTGTGCTTCTCTTCACAATTTGGAGTTGAGCCTCCGCCCTGCTTGACGAGAGGCTGCGAGACCGGCGGTGGCTCTCCTTGGCCAAAGCCGGGGTCACGTCGTCTCCTTTCTGCACCCTGCTCGTGGCTGCTCCTTGTTGTTGTTTCACTTCTCGCTTGTTAAAGATAGCATAAAAAATTCTCGAGAAATGACATATATTAAAAACAGATGTATGTAGAAACAACCTTCAAGATGGCACAGTCTGGCACTTAAGATTTGGGAGATGGTGGCGTTAAGGTGGCATAGGCTGCCTTAACCGAGCCTCCCGGCTGCGTGCGTTGTGAAACTCTCTTGACACGATTCTGTAGTTTGTTGTTTTATTTTTTTTTCTTCCCAGGGAGCCTTGTTTGGGCTCAGGCACGTCATCCAAACCCAAGCACTCTGAGCTTGCCATGTGGTTCCCCGTTCCTCATTTCAGCATGCCCACCATGAGACACCTGTGGCCGGTTTTGCAGAAGTGATCTGGGGTTTGCAACCGCAGCTGAGGCCAGTTGGGGCCTTCCATATAGCACACGGGGTTGGTAGCACCTACCGAGGCTGTGAGTCATGGTGGGCTCAGGTTGGAGCTTCGAGTTGTTGGGCAGCTCAAAGCAGCAGCTTCTGGTTCACCTCCTCTCAGATTTCCGCCAGCGAAGTGCTTGTGATGCCATCAGCTATCCCTGTGAACGCAGGTGAAGAGACTTTCAGTAACGTCACGAACCCTGAAACCTCAGGGAGGGAACTGGGGGAGAGGTCAGGAGGAGCCTGGTGGTTTTGTACTGGATGGTCTGTGCTAGTAAGAGATGTGTGCTGCTAGGAGCGTGGATTTTACAGGGGTAAAAAATGCTTCGTAGTTACACCTGAGGTGGGAATCCCGTGGAATAAAATATGATTGTGTAATCGAAGACTTGATCGTAAGTTACTCTGAAGGTGCAAATCAGGATTGCATGGGTAAGCTGTTGAGGTTGCCAGCTTTGTTGCTTAGTTTTTGCAACCTTAACATTATTTTAATATAGCTTTGGATGTAATTCTATAAAGGATGCACGGCAATATGTTACCCTGCTGTGCTCTCCTACATTTAGGACTTGTAACAAGTCTTTTTTTTCCTCTTCTATTGTCTTTGCCAAAAGAATAGTTACTTTTGAACACTGCATTCATATTGTTGTACTTTATTTGGTCCTGGGTCATATATGTCCTATCACAAGATCCCCAGGCTGCTGCCCTGCTCCCTCTGTGCCTGGCAGAAGCAGTGCGGGCAGGTCGTGCTTTTCAGGGGCTGCTGCTCAGGGCAGGGACCGTGCTGGTGGTGAGGAGGGCTGGAGGCAGGAGAGCAGGCACATAGGAGGTTATGATGACTTCTGTCATTCTGCAGCTAGAACAGCTAAAATAGAGCTATTTCCTGTGGACAAAAGTAGATGGGAGTAGATATTTTTGTGTAGTTGTTGTAGACCAATCTTTCTGCGAGCAAGTCTTGCAAAGCTTCCTCAGTTCGTTGTCCAAGCAATTCTCATGCTACGTGAAACATTTCTTATGACAGGGATTTTCAGTGTTTGGAACAGATGATGTGCATAGAATCAGTGGTGTTTTATTTTATTTTTTTGTCCTTTCCCTCACTGGTGGGTATCACTAGATGCATGAGACACTGGTCTCATCCAAACTGAAGTATGGAGATGGAAACATAAAATTTATCCCTCCAATTCCAGTGTCCCAATACGCTGGTTCAGGTGGACCCACTGATGACAAAATTGCGTTAGCAGTCTGTGTGCCTGGCTTTCAGGATGAAAGCGGTGCCCTTGATGGCAGGTCAGTGTTCTTATTGCTGACACTCTCACCAGCTCTCTGCACATCTTGGGACAAGGTGTTTCAACTCTCTCTGCCTAAATTTCCCCCTGTGTGAAGTGAGATAACCTTTACTGGCCTTACAGGTTTTTCAGCTACTAAGCATGCGTTCAGGTGTTGCAGAGTGCCAGCACTTCTTCCCTCCTTCCCCTCTGCTCCCACTCCACCAGCTGGATGTGAGCCACTGCTGAGGATTGAGCAATCCTGATCTTAGTGTTCTTAATTAGCGATCCTGATTGAACAAGGAGGAGGTGTTGCTGTTGGTATCTGGGAAGCTGAGGCAGGGGGGCTGCTTTCCAGGATGGTTCAGGGGAATCTGCTCCTAAAAATCGTGCTGATGCCCTGGATGGGCAGCACCAGGCTCGTGCTCGCAGCCTGTGGACAGCAGGGCCTCCCCCGCTGCCTTGTGCTCCTCTCCACGTGAGGCAGAATTTAATTATCGAGGATAAGGTCTTCCAGAGCAGGCCTTTAAAAGTCCTATATAAAGATGCTGGTCTTAAGTAATTCAATATTTCAACTGCTCTGTGCTGGATTGATTGATTGATTAATGGAGGAGTTCATTTAATTAATCCAGGGCTTCACTAAGTCACATGTGTTACGGTAAATACTGCGATGGTGGCGATAAAGGGGGTGGTTGGGAGCCGCGGCCCCTCGGCGCTCACCTCTCCGGCTTTGCAGCCAAAATTTGGGTGCAAAGGTGCCACGAGCGCCGGGGTTCGCCCTGGTGTGCTAGATGAGTCTTGTTGGTTTTCTATCTATAGGCTGCCAAAGATATTGAGGGTGGCAGGCAGACGCGACACGTTGTCACTTCCTACACGCGTGCATGTGGAGTCAGACTCTTTTTTCCCCTAGCCCCAGCACGCACCCGGGTGATTTGCTTCGAATTTTGGAGTTGGTAATGTTGACTTGCTGTTCCTACTGCCAGGGTGGCCCAGGGACCTCTCTGTGCCAGGGGCTGGTGGATGTGGGCAGGAAGCGTCTCGCAGTGCTCGAGTTCCCCAGAGGCCAAATGTCTGTGCTCAGCTCCGAGTGTGTGAGGTGTCTGGGGACAGGGCCACCGTGGGGAGCTGCAGAAGAGCTCCTCTGGGGTTCGGTGTGCCCACACCACGACCCTCCTCTCCTGGGGAAGCATCAGCTCTGTGCTGGGCAGTGTAGCGGGTGGATATGGATGGGAAGGAGGCCGTTGAAATGGCAGCAGTCCTCACACCCTCAGTGTTTGTTCCCAAACGTGTCATTGTATCAGCATGGTCTAAATAAAGAGACATGAGAAACATGACATTTGGTCCTCCACAAACCCTTGGTAGGAACCAGAGCTCAAAGCTCGTTCTGTGGGCTGTCTCCCTAATGCCTGACCTGTGGGAGCGCCTCTGTACTGGAGGTGGCCGTCGGTGTCTCTGGGACAGTCACTGCCATCTGATTTCCAGATTTCTCTCTCCAGCCTTTGTCCAAGTAGATGTAGGAGTAGATTAATAGGCATATGGAGCACACGTGTAGTAATCCATGCCACTTCTTAATGAAGGCTATCAGAAGAACCAAGGGCTGGATAGCCTTACAGCTGGCTTTGCTTCCGCACAATCAACGCGTAGGCACTTGCACAGCAGCTGAGTGCGCTTTTTTCTCTTTTTTTTTTTTTCTTTCTTTCTTTCTTTTTTTTTTGAAAAGGGAATGAAGACTTGATTCGTGGACAAGCAGTTTTTTGATGCTGTAATAGGTCAGCGGTTTGTTGTGTGGTTAGCTTGGTTCTCAGACCCGTGTGTTGAAAGGTAATGGGGTTCATCTCCAAGAGAGCTTTTTCTCGGCAGGATGTCTAACTGCATGTCGCCTCTGTTTTCTCACTTGCTAGTCTTACAGAATTTAGTCATGGCAGAATATTTGATGAATAGCCTTTGATAAAAGTCTTTTTTTTTTTTTTTTTTTTCTTTCTTTCTTTCTTTTGATTCTGGTCATTGTAATACTGTGAAATGCTGATGGAAAGCTAAGTGAAAACGATCCCCAAACGTTAATGCGAAGGGCGATCCGTTAACCTGTAGGAGCATCACATCGCGCCGCTCGTGCTGCCGGCCGAATCTGGTGCATGAGAGCGGTGCTGCCGCTGGCTGTAGAGGCTTTGGGCAAGTTTGCTGCTACCTGGCCGTGCAGGGTGTGAGTGTGGCTGCTTTCCTTTGGGTCGTGGCTCGTGCCTCTCCCTAGCATTGTTCATAGCACGGGAGGAAGCCTCTTGACACTTGCTGTACCTCTGGCCCCCAGCGAGTGCCAGATTGGAATCCTGCTCGGGTTTGATGCTATCTCTCCCTACAGCCACGCTGTACAGGAGCTATCGCTAGCAGGAGTTTTTAAGCTATTGGATTTTGAGTCGCTGCATTGTTCATCTGATTAAATTGTATTTAATTAGCTTTGTGTTCCATCCTTTTGTTTCAGTGCAAAGATTATGGAGGGGGGAAGAAAAGATAAAAATTGTCTAAATGAAGCTTCGTCGTTTAAAACACATATAAAAACTCTGTAAGATGCCTTTTATTCTCCAGCCCTTTATCTTCCTTCACAAGCTTTCCGAGAATGAGTAGTGCATGTTGAGGTTTATCTTTGCTTTTATGTGCAGTAGCCACATGCTTAACATTGAGCGCGTTTGAGTTGCATTTCATAGGGCTTTCACAATCCTTTTATAAAGGGACTGATCTGCTAACATCACCCTCTTTAGATCTAGCAGGCAGGATGTTCTTCCATACAATGAAGTGTTCACAGCCTCTCTTGCCAGACCAGTAAGTGAATGATTTCAAGCCTGGTGGGCAATACTTGTGTCCATGCGTAACACAGACAGACCACAGTAGTAGGCAGCTGCATGTAATTTTGAACTCCACTCATTGAACTGTAATAAAACAATATAAGCACTGCTTGGGGGAAAGATTGGATGCAGTTATCCTTACACAGGGCTCGGGCATATGAAAGCAGTGCTGGCTGACAAGAGGATTTTGAGATTTGATTTTGATTGAATTGCAGAATTGAACAGGCCAGGAATGTCAGTGGAAGGCTAAATGCCTGTAGTGCCGTAAAGTTTTATTCATGTGAGGCTTTCCAATATAAAGTAGATGGATTATTGGAAAAGGTGTCAAGGGACATGAAATAGAAGTGCCCAAAACATAAAATGTGGGTATAAGGATAAAATTACTTCTTGCTTAGTACATAATGAGCTCACAAAAATGTTGTGGGTAGTTGTTTGTTTATTTTTCAACCTTTTTAAAGCTAATTCATTATACAATATAAAATACAGTCTTCCCTTCTTACTTCAGGTCTGCTTGTAGCTGGAATTTATATTGCTTTTTAAAACAGGCTTAAAAAAATAGAATGATGTCTTTTCTTAATTCTATTTTTTTTTTTTTTAATTAGAAAAGGAGTCTCATTTAAAAAAAAAAAAAAAAGAGGAAGGGGGAGCAGAAAAAAAAAAGGAAAAGTCCACAGGATATGAACGCTCAGCAGACACTGAAAACTATTATGCTCAAAAACAAGAGCGGGATGTGTATTCACATACCACAACACACTGACTTATTTCATAGCTCAGTAATGCATACGTAATTAGAGTCAAATTTGCATAGGACAGCTGATATCCAAATTTGTATGGCATTAGAGACAGCTTCACTCATTTGCAGTGAACTATGAACAGTAAATAAAGTTGCACAGAAGACTGTATATGGTTTAGCAGAAGTGTGCTGCATTTTTGTGCCCTAATTCTTTATCCATTTACAGACTTCTGTCTCAGTTAACATTTTCCTTAAACATACTCTAAATCACATATATTATGACTGCAGGAAAATAATCATAGCTTTATGCTACATCCATTTGCTTAGAATTATAAAATAAACAGTAAAACGGCCTTCTTATTATAAACTGTTTTTTTTTTTTCTGTTTTAAATTGCATTTTTTGGAAAAGGGCTTGTTCTGTTAATCTGGCTTTAACCAAGAACACGAATACCTTTCTATGTGTGTATTTTATAGGGAGGTAGTGTGTGGTGCATACAGGACTGTCAAATGGGGATCTCAAATTACCATAAAATATAAACTTATGAGATTGTATTTAAAGGTGTACAGAATAGCATGTATTTATGTTCTCTGAACTAATTGCCTGTGAGTTGTATTATTCTTCCCTTTTGGTCCCTCCTGATTGAGCTTGCGTGTATGTTTAGATAGTATTTATATGTAATTGCAATTTTTTTGTGAAGTCCAAAGGAAACACCCCAGTGGTTGTTACTCACTGGGCAGACTTTAATTATTGTTTTTTAAATCTTCTGTTGAAAGTCTGGATTTGTAAATTCTTCAGGAAAGAAATGCCACATTCAGTGTTGGTGGTAACACTCCAGGGATTTGTAAAACTTTTATTTACCACATGTTCTACGAATCATTCCTTTGCAATATTTGGGGTTATTCTGTTATTATTTAGGTTTGCCAAAAGTAAATGTGTTGGGCGTTTGCCACTGGAATACCAGTTTATTTCTGGTGAGTTTCTTTGAAGGAAAAAGATACAAAAAATCCTTTTCACCCCACTGATTTATACCAATTATAGTCCTTGAATACTGTGTGGTAGTGATGCTGCAGTCAGTGGAGCGACTTTCTTGTCTTTTTCCTCCCTGTGCCCTTTTTTTTTTCCTCCCCTTCAGCTTATTCGTTATTTTTTTTATGGGGATTCAGGCAGACTGTAACACAAGAAGCTGACTCTAGAGGCAGGAACGGCTGAACCGCTGTGTGTGGGGATTGCAGGGTGCAGGCTCTGGGACCTTTTTGGAGCAGATGCAGCAGTGGGTGAAGAAGCACTGCCATGTGCCCTGTCCTTGTCCACATCCTGACACCATGCTTGCTGCCCATGGGTGTCCCAGCAGGGCATAAATGCTCCCAGATGCAGGCCCCAGCCTTCAGTTAAAGTATTTGACATGTGAGGAGTCATTTAAATAGCTCTCTGTACCAGCTCCTCAGCCCCTGAACAGCTGTCTTTCAACTTGTGTCTATTTATTTCACAAAACACCGCTATAAATCGGCAGCCTCCACACAGCTGGCGATGTCGGTGTGGTGTGGAGGTGGCTTTGTCACCCGTGGGGCCATGCAGCCACCCTGGTCCTCGGTGCAGGCCGAAGGGCCTGTCATGCGGCCTGGCCTGCTCGTGGCCTCCATTTTGGTCTAACAATGAGGTGGCTCCGATGGTGGTGGCTAAATGGCTGGTGGCCTGGCTGCCCTGCTCCCGATGGGCTCGAGCAGCTCCCCTTCGTTTTTCAGACTGTCTCCGGAGCTGTAGTAGCTCCTTAAAGTTTGAGGGAAAAGGGGGTTCTTCCGTTTATCGGTGCAGTCGATAAAAAGTAATCTCCTGCTTCATGTTTAGGCAGTTGGAGGCTTTTTGGACCTTTAGTTTAAATTGGCAGGATGAAGTGGGTGATTTTCAGACAGCTTTTAAATATTACTTTTATTTAAATGCTGCAAGCTTTTGGTTAAAAATCTTTGTAAAATGAAACTTCAAAATGGTAATACTGAAACCTGCAATTAATGTATTGATTTTTAAAAATTAGGTATTTTTTCTGTTGACATTTTAAAGAAAGTAATCCCAGACACCTAACTGAAGTTAGCTCGTTCACTTATGTTTGAATATGTTAAAAATTCTGGGCCTTAGCTGCTGATGACCTCTTCTGTAAATGAAGAGTTTGGTTTCTGTTTTCATCGAGATGGGGCAGAACGGTGAAAGGAATCCCTCTGCTGATTCGATTAAAAACTGAGAAACTAGCGCAGAGTTGAAAAGACAGGAAACCTCGTTCTCCTTTTCCAATCTGTGAATAAAATAAAGGTGTGAGAAGGTGAGACCTAGTACCCCTGAGTTCCTAATATATTCCATGCTCTTGCAACAGATCGCATTAAGTAAATATTTTACATGCATAACTGCATGAACTTATGATGTATCTAGCATATTTAAGTAACTGGCATGTAATGAATAGAAATGTTTTTTGCATTTTGTTGCAGTTCTACTTCTCAACCAAGGAAGAGGGATGCAAGTAACGAAATTAGGAGTATTTTAATTAGTTGGTAACTTCTAACATAATCAAAACCAATAAAACTTAGGGATGCGAATGAATGCGAAACTAATTTATTGTCTAGCTTACAGGAAGAAGAGTTAAACTCAATGAAAAGGTCATATTTTATTAAGTTGCTAACCAATTAGAATCAGTCTCTCTTTAAGAAAATAAACATAAAAGTACAAATGTAAAACAAGATTAAAATCAATGATTTAAACCATGTTTCCTGCTTTCTGATATGAGCCATGATTAAAATCAGTGATTCCAATCACTTTGATTTAAGTGAAGCTCATGCTTGGGGTGGATTAGCTTGTGGTCACAGACGTCATCGCAGAAGGTCTGAAGTGCCTCTTTGGTCACTCTGCCTCTCCGAGCTTAACTGAACAGGCAGGATTGCTTTTACCGCTCCCCACATCCCTCCACTCATTTTGGAGAGGGTCCGTCAGAGCCTGGGGGCTTGTGGTAGATAAAGTGGTGTTGGGAGCCCAAACCTGGTTCCTGGTAGTGAGGAGCTCATCTCATGATGGTATAGATCAAATCTTCCCATGGCGGGGACAAGTTGTTAAAGAAACCCATCATAAACCTCGATACGCTTTGGGTCAGAGATGTCACGTAGAGCAGATTGCGTTCAAGTTGGACGTAAATTATTTAAAATGCCCATAAAGATGGGTCAACGGCCCTTGCATTGGTACCAGTCAGTTTAAGATTGTGCGCTGTAATTGTTTCCATATGATGGCCTTTTTGAACACATGGACGGGAAATCCTTCACAATGTGCAGAAGTTGAGAGAAACACGTGGAATTTATTGTAATAATGTTTCTTGTTGGAAGTTCTCAAAATAATTAGCTTGATTTAGCTCTCTCATTTCTGCATGTATTCCAGGCCTTTTATAGAGCTTAAATAGTTCCTTCGTGCCCCGTTGGCAGCCGAAGGCTTGTGCTATAAGAACAAGGCAGACAGAGACCTTCCACCAGCACTGGATGAAGTCAGCTCTCCTGAAGGAGGCAGATGTTTTGGCAGAGGAATGTGCCATGTGTTTCTTGAGTCAGCCATCGTAAACTTGCAAGCACTTGGTTCTTAAACAGAAAGGCCATTTTTTTCTGATATTTAGGGATAACTAGTGCTGGACTGATCCTATTAGTTAATAGTATTTAGACCATACGACTTACTAAGCTGCACAATTATGAGTGAATGATGTTAACGTCAGTATGTGTATTTTAACACAGTCAAGTTTCCTAAGCAGGTTTTCTGAGGCTTAATCCATGCTAATTTATTCTTCTTACATTCTGAATGTAGTGACTGTCTTGAGACAAATCAGATGAACGGGGTCAGATTTTTAGCTGGTATAAACTGACACAGTTCCTTGGTTCTCCTGCAGTCAGTGGAGCTGTGCTGATTTATGCCAGTTGGGAGTCGAGGCAGGGGTGTCTGCTTAGATGTCTGCCACTTAGCTTAACCTGTTACTAGCTTGTAACTAAGTTTGGAAGAAAAAAAAGTAAAATACATTTGTGCTCGTAATATGCTGTAACAGGAAAGCATCCATACTCAAAAACGTGGTGAGCAGGGCCCAGGCGTATGTAGGACAGAAGTTGCGTGGACTGGAAGACACAGTGATGTAGGATGGAGTGTCAGGAAATTAAATTTATAGAGCTCTGGTTTCTCAAGTGGCAGTCCTGGAATGCTGGGAGAGTTAGTGCACCCATTAAGGTATTGACAGCTGATATTTCAGATTTGCTCTAAAAAGTTGAATATTTCTTTGCGTTAAGAATAAATGTTTGAGTTTTTTTGGTACGTATGAGTAGGTGTGTAGAAGAAATGCATAAAACACATAAATACAGACGTATGGAGCAGGTCATAGGAACATGAGAGATCTGTCCTGCCTAGTCAGGGCATGAACCACACGATCTGTGTTTTGGGATACATCCCCTGGAGGAAGGCGATGCCCAGCTGAGTTGCCATGTGCTCTGGGGTTCCTATCCTCTAAGCAGGTGGTGTTGTGTGCTTGGCCTTGCTGGAAATCATGCTCCAGTGGTGCCTGGTTGGACTTCCAGGGCCTGGAAACTCTCTGGCTGACATCCCTTGATGTGTTCTTGGCCCTCAAGAATGTGGTGGTTTTTTCCTTGCAAATTGCTTTGTGCGGTTTGGTCTTCGCAAGGAGTTACCTTCCAACTGTTGGGGTATTTGCATTGTGATACCCGTTGTGTCCTGGCCTGTGGGACTTTTTTGTTGTTGTTGGTTGGTTTAAAGTTTGGAATTAAACTGGGCAGCATTGTGCAGGACTGAGTTTCCAGCTCCTGTGAGGCGTAAAATACGTCTGCCTCATCGAAGCAATGACTTTATTGTGGTTGCTCTGGGAGGCAGGCCACTAGCTAGTTCATGTGCGCTGGGTGAAGGATGGGGTGGGTATGTGTGGGTAGTAAATGATTTTGGCATTTGCTCTTCGCTTTTGAAGTGCATGGAGCCCACTTTGGTTCCAAGTTCAGAAATAATACACCTAAGAGTAAATAACCACACTAAAAACAGATCACTTGAAGAAAACTAAGAACGCAAACCACACCAGGTAAACTTTGCAGAAGGCAGCGCAGAAGTTTTAGAGCTGCTCTTGAATATTCAAGATTTTATCTTGAGGAGTTATCTTTAGAAAAATAAACGTTCTCTTGGAATTAGCGATACAAAACCTGCGGTACCGGCTGTAGTGTGCTTGCTGCTCCCGAGGCTGCAGATGAGTGAGATGATCGACTGAGCGCCTCGAGACCCCCGGCACACGCCTGTGGTCCTGGTGCTGCTTCGTTCTCTGAGACAAACACGAAACTGCAGCTGAGGAAAGCCCTGTCTGGAACAAGACTTTTTAAAAAAAAAATAAAAAAAAAAATAAAAAAATCAAACTTCCCCTTTGTGATTTATGGTCCCTCTAACAATGCCACTTTCTCAAAGCCATGCATCATACACAAACAATGGGCCACATAGAAAAGTGTGCTCCCCGGAGTATTACCAAGCATGTAATTTTGTCTTTAAATTCTTAGGAGCGAATTGCAAGAACATGACTTCATAGGAACCTTTGAGACATTACAGCTTTTAATAATACTTTGCTGCTACATGTAGTACTTCATTTTTACTTTTATTAATTAAATTGCTGCTTGTGTGCATGCATGTGCGGCGGGGAGGGGATCCCGAGCATCCCGGCACGCCCCACCCGGGTGGCTGCGGCTGCCAAGGTCTTTTCTCCTCCTGAAGGCGAGAGGTCTGCGCTTGGCTTTTCTCTGCTGGAGGTTTAGGAATTATTTTTTTCCCCCCTTCTTTTCGACTGGTGGACAAACACAGCCCCACAGGCTTCCCCATCCCTCTGGCCCAGGGTGCCTGTGGGTGCCGGTCGGTGTGCCCACGAGGGGGTGCGCACGAGAGGCAGCACCAAGCCTTCTCTCCATCAGCAGCTCGCCCAAAACACCGTGGGGTGTGTGACGTCCCCACCCCGCGCAGGGCTCACGTGTGGGAACCGAGCGAGCTCTGCCTCAGCTCTCCCGCCCGGGATTGCTATCCTCTCGCATCTTCGATCTTTCCAAATTTATATAAACGTTTTCATAAGTTTTCGGGAAAATTGAGGTCAAACTTATTTCATCCCGTAATCCCCTTGCGCTCCCCGCATCGTGTACGCTTTATTTTTTTTTAACAGTCACATCTCGCATTATGTAAAACAGAGGTGAAGAAACATCTTCAGTAAATCTCAGTTGCCTTTCTGTCTGCAGCAGCAGGGTTTGAATCTGGCTGCTTATCTAATAAAGGGTAGGAGCTGCACTTTTTACAGCTTTTTTTGTAACGCAGTTTGTGGGCTTGCCCATAATAATACAATTATGAAGGTTAACAGGAAAAAACTGGGTCCAGGAGTGATTCCAGGCAGCTGGCAATGCCGACGAATTGGAAGCGCACCACCAATGAAAACTGCAGTGAAAAGCAAATTAAACCTCATATCTGCCATCTCACTCGCTTTTCTCTGCTTTCCTGTTTGGACTTGAAAGGTGATTGGAGCCAAGGCAGTGACAGTTGACGGAAGTGCTGCAAGGAGAGAGTATTTATTTACAGTGAATCGTGGTGATGCTTGTTCAGGATGCGGTTTCACGCAGGATGTTCTGTCCCCACCCCCGGTTTGATCATTTCTCCAAAAAAAAAAAAGCCAAAAAAAAAAAAAAAAAATCTCCTTGATTGTTTGAGGCCACAGCTAATGCTTGGAGAAATGTTGTGCAGCATGCCTGTACTTGGAGCGCTCGGTAACGTACCGTGGCAGGGAGCTCCTGTGCTGGGCACCGGCGGCTCAGGACCGGCTCATCCCTGATGTGCCCAAACGCAGTGTTGTACATGGGTGGTGGGCTGCGAGCTGGGGCCAGCGTGGGCTCCTCCAGTCATTGCCAAAAATACTTTTTTTTCCCCCCCTTTTGGCAGAAGTCACTCTTTTTTTTTATTATTTTTTTTCAATATCAAATCCATGTTAATGTAGAACTGTGTTTGCAGTAAGTCACTGGGGCTCGGGATACGTTCAGCATTAGGATGTGGAGTTCTCCCCCACTCGTTCTGCTGTAACCAAAACCTTTCTTTAAGCCCGTGCTGGGGGAAACAGCACTTCAGAAGGTCCCCATCGTGGGTGGGCGATGCCAAGGGCAGGTCCCCCGTGTGTCCCAGTGGTCAGCCCCCTGGGAGAAGCGGTGTGTGTCCTCTGGGGCTCTGCCCTGCAGCTCACACAGCCCTATCAGCCCCTGCCACCGCTTCATTTCACACAGCTCCCTGCGAGCAGGCAGAGATAGTAACTTCTGTTACTACCAGACGGGGACAGTGATTAGATAGGAGAGCTTCTCTATCTTGTTCTTTTTTTTCCTTTTCTAGATAGAGTATATGGCTTAGGAACGTGCTCCAGCCTATACGTTTTCTTCACGGGCAGTGAGCGGGGAAGCTATTGGGAACCTGAGGGATGGGGGGGAGGACTGAGCACGGGTTTTTTATTTATTTACTTAGACATTTTCTTTTAAACTACTTTGAAGAAGTACATTTTTACCAGTTTTTTTCTGTCTGAAGGAAGGAATCTAATGGCTTTTTTTCCCACTCACAGCTTTTAATTACATCATTGCCATCATCGGGCCCTTTCTACAACTCCCACATTGTTCAGTAGACACAGCGAAATGTTTTTAGGAACCTATAAAAGCCAGTAATTTGCATCCAGAGGCCGTGGTTGTAGTCAGCATGCAGGCAACCGAAGCGACTGCCTGGCTAGGTTTATGGCCAGTACATGTGCTGCATCGCGTAGCGCTGCCTCGCTGCTGCCGGGGAAAAACGAGGGTGGCTCCTGCTTCCCTGTACCTCCTGCCCAGCCTGCACCGCGTGTTCCGTCTGATGGGGTAATGAAGTCGTTACGGCAACGAACTGGGAATTGAGTTCCCATAACCGTTGGGAACGTTGGCGTGGGGCATCGGAGCTCCCTCCTGGAACCAGCCATTTCTGAGGTTAATGAGCACCTGGCCTTGAAGAAGGATTTCAAGTTTTAGGATGAGATTTGCGGAATTGCCAAAGAGACTTTTGGATCTGTGTGAGCTTGGGCAGTCGAAACATTTTAAGTAGCTTTGAAAATGTCACTGTGGAAGATCCTGCCCGTGGCTAGTCTCGATGAATAAAAAGGCTGAGGTGCTCAAGAGGAGATGAAACGTTCTCTTTTTAAAGGTGATAGGATGGCGAAGGTTTGGTATTTATTGTGTGAAAAGGACTAAAAGACGAATTGAGTCTGATTTTTGAGTGGGAAGGGGGTCCTGCTATTCTCACTAGCCTGAATTAAATTGTGGACTTCCCATGCATATGTGATTTATGTGCATTTTTATTTTAATTTTATGTACGTTTATCTCTCAGACCTTTTCAGTCTGGAATGTATCATCCCTGCTTTTTCCTGTTAGGGCTGCGTAGCCGTGCTTCCACACCACATATATTCTGCCCATCTGAAAGCATAAAGCGCTGCTCTGCTAGAGAGAGAAATAACCCCGAGGATGCTGCGGGCTGCGCGGGATGCCTGTGCCTGCTCTACAGGTCTTCTGTTCCCGAGATTTCCCAGATTCATCTCTTTCCGCCTCTTAAGTTATATCAGCATCAACAAAGAAATAAAGCCAGGTCCTTGCTTTTAGTGCAGCCCCCAAGAACAGGCGAGTCAGTGTGTGCTCGGCTCCCGGCAGGCACATTTCCACCAGACAGAGGACTTTTTGAGGCCGTGTTTTCTTCCTCCATCTGAATGGGCTCTGGCTGGAAGTGAAACGTCTGTTGTCACACGATGGGGAATGAATACCCGGTGGGGTTCGGCTCTTCAGTGCTCATGGACGTTAACGTGGCTTGGGAAGGAGGAAATGGTTGGGTAAGGGTGCCGACGCCCGGGCTGGGTGACCGTGACCATCCCTGTGCCGGGGGAAGATGCTCGGGGGGAGCTGGAGGAGACGGCGTTCCCCCTGGGCTCACGGAGGTGTCTGGGAGTCAGAAATGTGCCGTGCTCGTACGTAACCAGCCGCGTCGTGCTGAAACACGCTCCCCAAAACGGGGCCGGGGTGAGCTGGCAGTGATTGACAGCGCCTTCCCCTGCCCCGCAGCCCGAATCAAACTGTTTTTCATGGCCTCAAGTGTTTGCCTAAGTGGTTCCCAGCCAAGACAGGAAACTATTTGACTTACGGTGGTAGAGAGCTCCTCATGGTATTTACAGATAAAAGGGGAGGAGTTGAAAACCTTAGTCCATATTCAGCCCAATCTGATAACCTCCAGGGATTTTGTTAGTTCAAAGAAATTTTGGATAGCAAACTTGCGTGCTTAACTGGAGCTGAAGCCCTAACCCTTGGAGGCATCCCATCCTTTGTAAAACCTTAAAATAACAAATGCTGCTTGTAACTTTCTTTTCCTCCTTTCCTCCCCGTCTTCTTTTAATGTTTCAAAACCACTAGACCGTTCTAAAATGTTACACTCAGGTAAGAATACATCCCTGACCTTTAAGGTTGTGTCTCTTCTGAGCATTTGTGGCACAGAAACCGATTTCCTTCCACAGTCTGTGAGGTGGGAATTGTGAGGGGCTAAAAATACAAAAGGTGAGTTATATTCAGTATCTCGATTGCTAGGAACAGATGAGCAGAGCGGGAGTGAAGTGACTGCTTTCTAACACGGTGAGCTCGGTTATCGGCGAGCTGAAGGCTGCGTCCTCTAGTTGGCTAGAGCTCTCCAAGGCGCCTCTGCAAGCGATGGAACCAGCTACAGTGCGCAAAACCAGGAGATGGTGTGCAGCTCCCCAGTTTTCAGATCTGTTTTTCCTTCTTATTCCCTTCTCCTTCTGGATCGGTGCTGCCAGACAGCCAGGCTATACAGGCAGGGCTGCTGTGCCTTTGAAGAGCAGGGATTTGGGTGCTCCAAGGCGTCCTTGCTTGCCTCTGACCCCAGAGGTGGCCTTACAGTGAGTCTATGTAGTCCTTTCTCCTTCCTCCTCACTCTTAACTTCTTTTCCCCTTGATTTTCATTCTGTCACCACCACCACTGGCTGTCAGAGGCCTGGAGGATGATCCGGGCTGTGTTGGAGGCCGTAACGAGGGTCTGGCAGGACCACGAGCGCTGTGCCGGGCTTTGAGCTTTGTTCTGGATGCAAGGCTCCTTCGCAAGCCTAGAGCTACCTTCCGCTTTAAGCAGGCAGATTCACTTGCTGATTAAAAGCATTGTTAATTTAGAAGGAAGGCCACATTCTTTCTCAACACCATCATTAATTAAAGACTAGGAAATTGCCAATTCACCCAGCCTTCACGTCCTTACCATCCTGTGCTCACATAATTTATTGCCCAAATATCTTAATGCCCAACTGCGTGCTGAGGCCCGTACGCACAACCTTACCGCCGATCTCATGTATTTTTCCTATGCATAATTAAGATGATTGCCTCTTAAAACCTTGAGTATTTTCGGTAAAACACCTTTGTTTTTCTGAGGTTGGATTCTAGTTTGTGCCCAAACATGGGCACTGACTGTGGACGCGGCTTTATGAAACCACGTATAATCCTGCGCGCGCGGCTGTGAATCATAACCCCCGATGAAAATAGCTCCTTCAGAGCTCTGTCTCTGGGAGGGGAAAGAAAAAAAACAAACAACACAAGATCCACAACAGTCCTCTAGGTTGTATGCTTATAGGCTGTCGCCGGTTGAACACAATGAGAAAACAGAGCTTTATGCTGGTGAGAGTAATGTAACTATGCAAAATGCACTTACAGCTTAGACACATCATTCATGAGTTACACCATGGCTCCTAACTCATGGCAGCGACGAGTGTCTGGCAATCCCCACCATCTGGTGAACTCTGATGTGTATTTGAACAGCACAGTGTGTTAGTGTGCCTATATACAAGACATATTCGCACACAACATATAGTGGCAGGGGAAAGAGAGAGAAATTATGTTTCAGCTGTGAATGACTTATATTTACTCAGGCAGCAAAGAAATAGCTGATAGCTCACGAGTGATCAAAGCTAGTGGTGAGTTATAGAGGTCTTTCCTCACCAGTGAGGAAGATATAGCACATTTCAACCTGCTGTATATACTTCTAGTCCAGCACACACATTTTAATGCTTATTTTTATTTTGGTTTAGAGGCCTTTCTCCCTTGCCCGGCAAGTGATTTTTTTTATTATTATTTTTTTTTTTGCAGTCTCTTCTGCATCTTCTCTGTCTGATGCTGATGCCAGAGACAGAGCAGATTGGGAAGCCTTCGAACACATTACTGGTTGAACTCAAATGAGATTTTTTTTTTGTATTGCTTGGTTGCAAGCTCCTGTGATGAGCATAAGGAATTTAGTTTTGATTGACATGATATACTCTTAAAGCAAAAGTGATCTATCAGCATCCAGGCACCCACAGCTTGTTTTTTTTTTCTTTTATGACAGAGAATAGTTGTGTTGCAGTTGTGCTACGGCAATGAAGGTTGAATTGCAGTTTCTCTTTGAATCCTCTGATGGGGGAGGTAGCGAGGGGTGAGTCAAAACTGGGCCATTTTAGGTCACTCCTAACAAGCCAGGCTTGAGGATCTTCTCAGTTTCTGTTGCTCTGACTGTTTTGTGTTCAGCCAGAGCTTCCTTTGGTAGACCGGCGTTCTCATTCCAGTACAGAATATTTGTACAGATGACACAACCTTATTATCTTCAACTTCAGTCGCTTTAAAATGAGTTTTTACAGTTAACACACCCATGATCTTATACCACAAAGAGAACTGGTTTGGAGGAAAGATATGATATATCCTGAGCCTCAGTCTGAGTGTGAGACATCCTCCCTCCTCCCTCCTTGCGCACACAGCCGAATGTGAAACCTCTTCAAAATAAGTTGCTCTCCGAATGAGCTACTATTTGGCCTAGGCTCGGTCTAGAAGACAGGTGAGCATCCTCTGGAAGGAAATACAGTTCTCTGAGTTAACCTTCCAACCTGGCAGAGTTGGTTTCTGTTTTTCAGGCAGCTGTTTGGTGTGAATCCAGGCAGGCTACTTGGCCTTCCTTTCCCCGTCCGTGGAATGGGTGCGGTGTTCCTCTCCCCTCGCTGCCCGCGTGGCTCCTGCTGCCCGTACCTCTCCTGGGGCACGAGTGTGTAAAGAGCCTTCAGAAATAAAGTATTTGGTTTCAGGGGGTTTATTGCTGTTTGTGAACATCCGGATCTGCGCATAACCTTTGGGCAAGAGCGGAGAGATTCGAACGATCATTAGCACAGTTTTAAACTACAAAGCCCAAAAGCTTTTGAAGAGCCGTGTGTTGCTACGTTAGGTGCTGGGCGTCCCCGTAACTCGCTGGTGCCGCCGCTTCCAGGTAGCCAAGCATTCTGAACGGGCTGCTCACGGATAACGTGAGATCACCCTGTGAAGCCCACACGTTTTGTAATGCCTGCTTAAGGCAGATTCAGCAGTTAGCTGCTGAGGGAATCGGAGCAGCTCCTTGTTCCCAGGGTGGTCTTCCCCAGGCCTGGCTCGTGGTTGTTGTGGCTGGTGGGTTTGGGGGAGCTCGCCCTGCTGCTTCCCGTGCTCTGCCTGCTGCGTGGGGTAACCGAGGCAGGGGGCTTGCCAGAGGTACAAGCTTTAGAGATTTTCTTCTGCAGAAGCAGTAGTTGGGAAGATTTTTTTTTTTCTTTTTCTGAAGATGTAGGTATGTGGGATGCTGACAGTACATGCCAGGTTTTAGAGCTCAGAATGAATGATTAAATAATTTGTAATTAATGTAGTGAGTGGGAAAATAAACATCTGAAGATGGTAATTTTCAGGAAGTGTTTTTAAGACCTTCGGTGTTACGTTTTCCATTTATTTAGGCAGATTTGGCTAATTGTTGGAGGAGGGAAAAAAAGTTGCCTCTTCGTAGGCAGCGAGTGCCTCTCTGCTGGGCACGTCCTCGGTTATATAAGTCTCCTTTGAATCACTGGCTTGACGAGGGAATCGCGACTGAACGCGTTAACTCCATATCCCCCTCTTCGTAGTCCTCCTGCTGCCTTTTTCTTTTCAGGTTCCACTCCTGGCATTCTCCAGCTTCCCATTTCTATTTCAGTGTTTCAGGCAGCGCGCTCTGAAGCAGATGGATGGCGAGCTTTCAACCCCACCTCCCAACGTACACACACGGGCCGCATCTCGCGCCGCGTCCATGAGCAACAGGGCGCTCGGGGTTTGCATTTTATTAAGCCCCTGGCTCCCTGAATCAGAGCCTCGCCGCTTAGGGCAGGTGCTCTGCCACGAGCCATCCCCCCCACGGCCCCCCAAAAAATAGCAGAAGGGGGCCATCGCTGTGTTTGAAGCGGGGGAGGACGGGGCACGCGTGCTCGTCAGGAACATGCCGTGTTTTCCAATGCCTATTTTGACGATTTGGAGCGGGTTTTGTTTGCAGGTACGTCTGGTGCCGTGTGAGCGCGCAGGGAGCGACGCGATGTGCTGAACAAAACCTCAGCCCTGCGCTTGCTTTTCCTCCTTTGCTTTGCGGCGCCGGGGTTTTGATGTCTTGCTTCTCAGAATGCTTGACGGTAGTAATAACGGAAACAGCAAAAAATGTCAGCTTGACTACTGTCTGCGTGTCGGCACTAGTCCAGGGAGTTTCAAAGGGATGTTTTATTGATTCTGTAATTGCACAGTAGAATGGACAAACTGAACTGCACCTCGGGGCAAGGAAAGCCCCTGTCTAAACGGCATCTGTTGGATGTATGCGCTGCTGTAATTTGGGCAGGGAGTGCTGGCTGCGCCGTCTGAACCAGGGGACTGAAAGCTTGACTTAACCCTTTCGTTGTAGGCGACAAAACGCCTGTTTTGACTGCTGGGGGCAGCCTGTGGACGGGCTCGGCTTTGGGTCCCTTTCAGCACCGAAGCTGCTCCTGGGGGCTTGGCTAAATCTTCTTCAGGGTCTCTTGTAAAGAGAAATTCGGCCCGTGGTCTGTGCTCGGGCACCGTCTTTCCGAGTCCCCTGGGCTCTGCAGCCCTTGACGTTACAGCATGTGGCATTGCCTCACTTGCAATACCCACGTCATCTTAACCGAAAAACTGGTCTTAATCTCTTATGAAATAAGCCTGTGTGATACTGCTCGTGCCTGGGAGCTGGTAACTTCCTCTAGCACAAGCTGATTACTTTCCAAAACTGAAGGAGTGGACTGAGCTGTTTTGCTAAAACAATCGCAAATTAAATTTGTAAACTTTTGCTGTTGCCATATTTTTTCACTGGCATGCTGTCTGTGTGCTGTGTCTTTAATTCGGTGAGAACACAAATCAATTAGGCTAACCTACGGCAAGTCAGAAACTGGGCGAGAAAGCACCCCGTGGTTCAGAGAGCCCCTTGCCTTGCCCAGAGAGCCCGAGGAGTCTGGATGCAGGGCCGTGTGTCTGCAGCACAGCTCGTCGTCAGCAGTCTGTCATCTTCTGGCTTTTCAGGGCTGCCCAGGGCTTCAGCCCCAGCTGTTCTCCCTTATTTCTTCTAGCTGGAGCTGGGCGTGCTGCAGGGGCAGTGCTTTGTCCCTGGGGGAATTTTGGCTCCTGGGCTGCAGCTTTAGGGTTGGAGAGAGGGAGAGCCGGAGCGCTGCGGGGTTACCGGCACCGTGCTGGGGTGGGAGCATGGCCATGCACCCCCATGCCCATGGCTCCTGCCTTGTTCTGGGAGCCTCCACTATTGAAGTTATGACCTGATGAGCTCCTGGTCTTCCAGAAGCTGGGCAGGAAGATGAGCCGGAGCTCAGGGTGATGCTCTGCTTGTTTTTGGACGTTGTGCAAACCTTTAATATATTATTTTGAAGCCTCGATATTAAATGTAATGTTCTTTCAAAGCGACTTCTTGGAAAAGCTTGCAGTGCAATTCCGTCCTGTGCTGGATTTTAGTAGATTTTTTTTAAAAAAATACTATATTAAGTGAAAGCTATGCACTTAACTTCATGATATTTTTTGTTGACACTGCTGAACTGCTCTAGACAGAGCCTTGCATGTTGTAATAACATTCACAGACAAAAGTAGGCATTTAATTAATGTCGGGAACGTGAAGCGCTGTGCCAGTTCCGCAGAATGGAAAGTTAAGGCCATCTTCAGAAATGTGTGTTGCAGAAATAAACGGGGGAAGATCCTGCCTCTGGGATCCGCTCAGTTCCCTCGTGGTGCTTCAGAGGAGTGTAAATCGCATACGAGCTGCAACAGCTGTACTTTGGGGCTTCTGCCAGAGGAAGAGCAGCTTTATTCTGCATCGGGAAGAGAGTGCCAGAGATTTGTTGATTAGCAGAGGGAGCACTGCCCCATGCAGCTGATGCAGGGGCTTCTGCATAACTAATCCAAAGTGCCCTTTGACCAAGGCTAACACAGTCCTGCAAAAAGAGCAGCGAGGTTTTGATTTGACGTATTTCGTGGTACGAACTTTAATGGGTAGGTGGAAGATAGCTTATCTTTACCTAACTGTGTCTGAAATTCAGGTATGGAAGGGTGTGGAAAGCAGTGCTGAGGTCGGTCTGGACCGCTGATGGGCTGGCGAGCGCTGCAAGATGCTTTGTGAATCAAACTCTGAATTTGGAGGTAGGCTTTTTTTTTTTGAGAGCAGGATGGAAATTAAAATATCAGGCTATGAACTAATAGTTTAACATTTGGCTGAGTCTTTATCACCTTCCTCCCCCAACTCTTGACTCTTGTCAGATTGCTCATAATTTCAGTCTCGGTGATCTGCCTCTTTCTCTGTTGTCGTTTTGTAAGAATGGCGAGGTGAGTGTGACTGAAAACACAGAATATGCACTAATATTTCCTGTGCCACATCAGATCACCAAAATGACTAAAGAACATCCTGAACACTAAAATTCTCAGCACATATTTTCTGTCAACACTAACGCTGAAGTGGAATTGCCCCGGCCAATCAGACACGGGGAAAAACACAGACTTACTGACCCAGAAAGAGCCACGCTTCCCAATTTTTGCAGCATCCCCGCTCTGATTGGCAAGGAGAGGTGGTCAGAGCCGGGATCCGCCGTAGCACGGTGCTTACAAACCCCAAAGATGCTGCAGGCACCGCCATGCGCGTGCTGCCAGAGCCAGTGCGTAGTCCTGAGGGCAGTAGCCACGGGAAGCAGGCGTTTTGCCAAAGCTGAATATCGCTGTGCTCTGCTGATGGAAATCATTCATGCCGCTTGGCAGCGGCTGGTGCTGTAGTATCTGTGTCTGGGTTTGCGATGCCCGGAGTCCGTTGATGACTGCTCGCAAAAAAAGGTGTACATAAAGTTTGTAGGGTTTGCCCGGTGCTGGGCTCCTCGCAGCAGCTCTGCAAGCTCCCGGAGCAGTTCGGTCTCCAGGATCATCCCAGCGGGGACGGGCTGTGCGGGACAGGGTTTGGCCCAAAGGGTGAGGGCTGTGAAGGGGCAACTTGGGCTCGTGGAGCATGCGGGGGTCTGGTGAGGAGGCCCTGGGCAGTTCCCAGGTGCCAGCGGCACCTTGCCTCTGGGCATTGCGAGTGGCAGCATCTTCTGGTGAAACAGCCTCAGGTGGCTGCTGGACCTCGCGTCTGCACTATTATTACTATTTATTTTTTAAAATTTATGTTTTAACTGGCATTAGATTAATTATCTCAGTTCCTGGAAATTTCTGCTTAGGATTTGGTTGTAAGAGCTGGGTGTCCAGAAGATGAATTTGTCCTTTCGGAGTGCAGATGGACTGTTCTGTTTTATACTCATCGACAGCGGCTGTAAGGAGCAAGGAAGGATGCAGTAAAATACAGCGGTGCTGCCAGTGTAGAAGCAGTGCATCTTCTTGCTGTTTGATATTTTGATAGAAACCTTTTATCACTTTAAAAACTGGCTGTGCATCAGTGTGATATGTTAAAAACAGAAGTAGGAAACTGCAGGCTTTTAATTTTTGCCATTTGAACCCTCTTACCTTGGATGAATGCAGCGTGTAAATTACAGTTCCCATGAGGTAAAAATCAGTCAAATGCTACTTAACCTTTACTCCGCCGTGTTTCGTGTTACATTGGTGCTTAAGAGTACGAGCATACACCTTCATCTCGCTACTGCGTGAAATCGGCCCTCAGGTTCCAGTAAGGGCACAAAATTTCTTCAAATTCTGGTTCGAGGAGAACAAAATGCGGCGTTCTTAGAGGTCGTACAGCAGAGGTGGTTTCAGACCTCCCTAGGTGAGGAGCTCACAGAGGAGGATTTCAGGCTGCAGCTGCTGCTCCCCTGGCACGTAGCTGGCCTGCTCAGCCAGCATCCCAGCCACGTTCATCAGGGTTTCCACAAGAACTGCTTCATTTACAGGGCTGGTTGTGCTGGGTGTTCGTACCTTGGGTAGGCATTGTCCTGTTTGTCTCCTGCTAAACATGTTTTCTTATTTGTTGCAGGCAAAACTGCTCAGCTATTCGGGTGGTTTAATACAGAAAGTGACTTCTTTCCCTGATAATTTCCAAGTAAAAGAACCAGACATTTGTCAGTGGTGAGAGCTGACATGCAAAATACCTGTCCCAGAACCCGCTGTATTTCGTAGAAAATACATTATTCGACTTGTGTGTTTGGATCAGGTTTGTGGTCCTCGGTGAAGTTTGTGCCTGAGTCTACACTTACATAATTTACTAAATGATATTTGTGTCAGTCTAAAAAATTATCTTTGGCACTATTTAAGGATGCTCCACTCTTCTACGTTTGAAAGAACAAGTTTTTTTATAATAAAAAGCAGAAAATGTTAAAATGTTTTCCCAGTGAACATCTTATTTAAAAAAAAAAAAAAGTGAAAACGAAAATTGGGGAAACGAGAACTATTATTCTCAAAATAACTGACTTCAGCATCTGCACAGTATTTGCATTCTGTTAATTCAAGGTCTCCTGCAAAATAAGAAAAAAAATAAAAGAAATTATCTCCTCGTTGGTGAGCTGCGGTGATTACAGTGGAAACAGATGTGCTGCTGCTGCCTGAGCTCAGGCTCGCAGAAGACTGTCTCTAGCCAAACAGTAGCTGAGCACGAGCCCTGCTTAAACTCCCACCCCGACACCCCTCGTTCTGCTCACCTATGCACAGTGGAGGCTTCAAAGTCTAATTGAAGTATTTAAAAGTAATATTTTTAACACATGCGTTTCCTCTTTTAAAAAAAGAAAAAAAAAAAAATGGAAAAAGGAAATTAAGTTCTCTCTAACATTACATGGTTGGAACAGTTACAGTGAAGGAAAATGCAGAAGTTGGCGTGGTTTGCAGTGCTACAAACCAGTTGGCTACACTGGATATCTTATACTTAATTATGTACCTTTGATACCGAATAGAAATATTATTACATTTCACACTGAATGGAGGCAAACAAATTTAAGCCATTTATTGCACACGTTCAGTATTGCAACACAGAAGCTCGTGGAGGAAGTTTTTGCTTTAAACAAGCTTAGTTTTAATCATAGTGATTCATGTACACAGAACCAAATCCTGTGTTTATTTTAATTCCCTTTTTGCTCATTCCTAAGGCAGAATTCCTGCTGGTGTTGGTGACTGGGAATCTGCAGGTGTTCACCTGAGCAGAAAAAGAGTAAAAATGGAGGAAAGGGCATGAGAATTGTTTTCAGTTCTTTGAGTGTTACAGGCTAGGAGCAGGGAGAGAGAAGCACAGGGTTGCATTTCTCCTCCCTGGTCTTTGTATGCTTTGGACAGTTCTTGCAAACAGCCCGGCTGGTGTATTTTATCCCAAATATGGAGTGAGGGGGTTGATCAAACCAGATGCTCCTTCAGTCCAGAAACTTTTTGTTGTGGCCAGAAAGAAAAAAGAAATAGGAGGCGAAAATAGGAGAGGAGGGAAGGGACTCAGAAATCCTGGAGAGTATACTCATATAACCCTCAGGGAACAGCACTGAGATCGGTGTTCTTACTCGTAGAACTGAGAATAAAAGTTAAAATTAAATGTAAATAGTTCTGAAGCACTTTGATTTAAAAAGGTTTAGCTGAATGTGAGCTCCATTTAAAAAACAAAACAAAAATGCTTGTAAAGTTTGCATTTTCAGGGTTTTTGTTAGAAGCAAAAATCTAGCAGACTCCATGCGGTCTTCGGATGTGTAAATAATGAAACTACAAAGCATTACTTTCTCTTGTGGACAGTCCCTAATTTTCCCCCAACCTCTCCAAAAGCTCAAACAAGAATAGAAAGAAGTTTCAAATGTGAAAAAATGAAACTTGGTATTTATTGATGCTTCAAATGTGGAAACACAGAGCGATATGGGGAAGTAGCTGGCTCCGGGATAGTCTTTTATTTCTAGGTCAGCAGTTCAGCTGAGCCCCTGTTAGCAGCAAGGATAAACCGTGGCCACATTCAGCCAGCCTCATACCTTTACAGTCAAAGTCCCATTCTGCATACAACTGGCACAACAGGGGTGCACCTGATGATGGCCATGCCAGCGATTGTAATAAAGGACTGTAGTTATGGGAAACCCATAACCCTGGGCAAAAGGCAGCAGCTGATGGAGGGATGGGTACCCTGGAGTTCTCCAGATTCCCTGTGAAACTGTGCTTCTAAGCTTACTGAAGGTTTTAAGAACCTCTCATTGGCGATGATGTAAGAGCATAAAGCATTTCTGGATGAAGAACTGTCAGGGGATTTTTTTTTTTTTTTGAAAGGAGCTATACAAGGAAAAATATTCTTGATTTTTGTTTGTAACATGTCTGAAAATAACCCTGCGGTGGAAAGCCTACTTTAAGCACAGAGCAGCGATGAAGTGAACAAGTTTACTTGCATTGTTTTTCTCTCATAAACATTTTGTTCCCTTTTGTTCGCTGGACCACCTTCCAGCTGGGATGGTTTGTATACACGGGCTGGGTAGAAGAGAAGTTGGGAAATCATTTGCCCTTCTGATCTGTGTAATCAGCAACAGTGACACATTGCAATATTGGTATGACATGGCTTTAGGTGCTTTAGTAATGTAAATGAGGCCAGTAACATGAGCTCACTGTATTTTTCAAATATGCTTATTTTCTCTAGCAGTTTCCGAAGTATTACACATAAGCCAGCTATGCAGCTGGACTGGAAATGCCTTCTGGAGTTTTGCAGTTGATGGTGTTTTTTGTATGTTAGAAAGCTGAGAAACTATTAATAATGCACCCCATATGAAGGAATAAGTAAACGAACATTTTAAAAGCCTTTTGATGGCTTAGAGAGAAAAGTTAGAGGGAGAAAAATTCCAAGTTGTGCTGCAGGGGCAGCACTCCTAGGCAGATGTGTGCAGCCACGTTTGTACAGTAAATGCAACAACCCTTGAACATCTTGGTTATTTTGGGAAAATGTTCAGACAATACATCAGTCTAGTTTTGAAACAGCTTCAAACATTTTACCACTGAAACCTCTAAAGCAAATGTTACAGAACATGCAGCTTGTCTGTTTATCTTCTCGAAGACTATGTGAAGTCATATGTGAAAAGCGATAAGAATCGCAGCATCTCCTTTGGTTGCTCAACATGAGAAGCTGATGAAGAGACAGTCATCTATAAGACATTCTTCAGAAAAGCTGCATAACAGAGAGGTTTGCTGGTCTGTCTCTGTGGAGAAATGAAGGTGTGCTCGTGGCCCAGGTAGGCAGGCCTGGTGTCCGAGGGCCCTGCTCCATGTAAGCTGGTGGGCCTCTGGAACCCACAGCTCACAGGGCAGTGGGAACCGAACACGCGGGCTCACGTTCCTCTCATCTTTGAAGAAGTTTTCAATGCGAAATAAGAAAATTTACCACAGGGTAAGGAGAAGTTAATACTTCTTACAAAGGCTAAAGGCCTTGTGCTTATATATTGTTTTTTTTGTGGATGAAATGGGTTCTGTAGAAACCCTGTGACAGAGTCTGGCAATATAGGCCCAAGTCATGATTGCCACTTGCTGCTGTTTCATGAAGGAGATCATTTTCTGGGGGGCTGCAGGGGTTCATTGAGTTCAAGTGACAGCAGGTTCCTCCATGATTTGTTTCTCCCATCCCTTTTGGAGTCATGAAGCGTTGTTTGGTGACAAACTCGCTTCACTCCTCCTGTGAAGGTACAAATACTGAAGTTGTGGGTAAGACTCAAGTTGTGAAGAAAAAAAACGTGTAAAGCATTTTTCATAACAGAAATGCAGAAAACAAATGTTGTGTGCTTTTGTGTGAGCGAAGCTGAGGACAGGATTGAAGCAGGAAGCTTCGCTCCCCTTCCTGAGGCAGGGAGCGGGGTTTCTCCCTCCATGGCGGTGCCCTGAGGGGCTTCCCGGAGCACCGCTGTGTGGGAAGCAGGGGGCATGTCGGCCTTCGCGGACCCATGACCAGGCCCAAGCCTTAGATCAAATTCCCTCACCCAGTATAAGGCAGATGGCTCCTTCCCAAATTGAAAGCTTGGTTTTCTTTGCGTTTTAAATGCCAATTTGAAACAGGTAGGCGATGGTATGGGTTTGTCACCAGACATACCACTTCTTGAAACTTTCAGAGAAGCAGCATGTAAAAATTTCAATACTGACAACAACGTTGATCTTTTTTATCATTATTATTTAAGCTAAAACAAAACAGTGGAACCAATTTCAGGTTTTCTTTGGTGCTGCTATACTTGCACTTTTGGAGACGGTGAGAGCCCGGCCTGTGGAGGGGCGGCTGGCCAGGAGGGGCACGGGGTTTGTGGCCCTGACAGGGAGAAGGATGGCAAACGGGGGGAGAGTGTTAAAGCAGGGGTATGAGCAATGGGATGTGCACAGGCAGTGTGGAAAGAGTCAAATCGAGTGTAGCGAGACAGCTAATTCCTGTGGGAGCATCCAGGTGACGGTGAGCCTTTTCCTTATGGCTTAACCACTGTAGTACACTGGAGCCAACGTGAAGTGCTTGCATGAGGTTTAACATTTTTTTTTTTTCTTTTTCTGGGACTGTTTCGCTGGTGTTTATGATCTGACAGCAGTAATGAGTCACTGTATCAAAGTCACAGCCAGGAAAGGGAAAAAAATTGTGTAGACCGCGTGCTGAATGTTGTGGACTGATGCTGAGTACAGCAACAGAAATAAATGCTGCATGGCTAGCGGTGTGAGATTTGGCTCTCTACCTGAATTCTCACAGCATCCGTGCTTTCAAATATCTTAATGAGTAAAATGATCTATTATTATTTCATTTGTAGGAGTAAAATGAAAAAAAAAAAAAAAGATTCTCATGATCTTACCCACATGTTGAATTCTGTAGTAACCTCCAAAATGATGGTTTGAGGAAAGAGGAATGTTTTTCAGTTTCTGCAGTTCGGAAGTATTGCACTAGACCTATGATTTAGAAGCAGAGTTGTCTTTATTTCTTGGTGGCATTGCTGTGAATGTGGTCACTGTCTTCTCCACTTAAGCCCTGTGTTGACAACCAGCTGGCAAAAGTGGATTCAGAATTGGTAAGAATACGCCCAGGTGTTACAAGCTTCTCTGATTCCTTTGTCCATATTTAATCTAATCTCAAATTAAATTGATACTATTGATTAGACTCCTTTTAAACGCATACAGGTTACTCAATGTGTGGCAAAATGTTATACTTCTCCTGTGTGAGTGAAGCATAAAAGGTGAAAGTATACAATTAATTTGCCTGCACTTTCTTGAAAATTGTATGCTGGATTTCTGTGAACACACTGTATGGAACAATATTTCAAGCAAATTATTGTTATTTACTGTGGATTTTGCCTGAATATTTAAAGTCAACAATTATGCTTCCTTTTGGTGCATAATGGCTTTTTATTTTTAGAAACCTAGCCAATTCTTTCTCCGAGTTGCGCCCCTAATACTGATCTTCAGAAAGCATTAAACACTGCCCAGGGTGCACCTTCGTGGCTCTGCTGTCTTACTGCCCCGAGGGCTGTGGATGTTAACTTCAGTGTTGACAAATCTGGTGGCGAGTTGCAGGTCCGGCTTCCCATTTATAGCTGTCACAGGAGTGTTACAAACAATCTGCTGCAGATCCCAGCAAAGGCAGCGATGCTGTCCTGCCCTCCCCACAGATACTCAGAGAGGAAAGCTCGAGATCTTTACAGCACGGTGCAGGTGGGATCCTGCTGTTTGTTGTCTGTCTTGTCCTCACGTGTGACTCTTTTCAAACCTGAGGATGTTGGCATCTGAAAAGCAGGTGCCTACATGAGGCAGGAGCCATAGTGGAGGTCACGTCCAGCGAGGCATCGCACTGACCGGTGTTGCCCCACTGAGCCCCCTGCCACGGGGGCTGCCTTTCCATGGGTTTACTGGGGGAATTGTCCCTTGGCCCTTCTCAAGAGAGAAGAGATGAGGCAGAGGGTTGTTAAATAGGTGCGTATGTGATAAGGGATGACTTATCTGCTTGGTATGGACCATCACTTAACTGCTGGTTCGTTTATGCTTTTGTTAAATGCATTAATTGGTAGAATTGTCTCTCCAGAGGAGGGAATGTCCTTGATTCTTCACATTGGATTAGACAGACAAACCTTGAGGTAGTCTTGTCTTTATTTCTTGATTACGGTTTTATAATTAAAATTGCAGTTTCCTTCCTGTAAAAAGAGTTCCTTTTAACACAAGCTCTGAGCGCCTTCTCTTCTCCTGATGCACAGAAAACTGTTCATGGTGAACCACAAAACAAGGTTCGGTAAGTGAAATCTTTTCTACCTGGAGACCCGATCCGTTTGTCGGAAACTCGTTTTCAGGGCAAGGCGTGGAGTGTCAGATAGTCCAGGTGTCTCGAAAAAGCTCAAGGAGTGTTGCAAATCAACAAGTAAGAAATAAGTGGTGTCTTGAAAGACCTTGGGTTTCGGTTCTCTTTTGAAGGGTAAAATGGTGTGTGCAAGGTTGAGAAATGTCAGAGCAGTTACCTATATCAGCAAGTAAATTGGAAGCTGGTGGTGACAAGGCAGTGAAGGAGGCATGGCAGGTGCTGCCCGGCTGCGATGTAATTTACCTGACCTGCCCGTCGGGCTCACCGGGCAGTTTCAGTCACGAGGTGAGATTTGCTGAGCAGGGAGCAGACCTTCTGTGGGAACGAGACCTTGCTCCGGATTCCTTGTCAGAGCCTGGAGGTGTTACAGGTGTCAGTGCTTTTCCTGGCTGCTTCTGCAGAAAACCAGAGGCAGTGCCTGGGTGTTGGGTCGGGGTGGAGGAGCTTGGGCAGGGCCTTCTTCGAGTTTCTTGTGCAGGCTGTGCAATGCTCCTGGAGGGCCTCGAACACCTTCATTTCCTACTTCTTAATTTGGCCGTGTTTGAGAAAGCTCCATCATCTGCGAGGAGCCAGCTGGGTCAGCGTAGTTAGCCTTTCCTCCCTGCAGGAGAGTTGAAAATACAATAAAATAATGGAAATGTGGGGCAGGGGGACAGGCTAGGGAAGGCCATGGACCTGGCTGTGCTCCTCGCCCTGCGCCTTCTCACCAAGACAGCCAGTCTGGGTCTGATCCATCTTTGGTTTCCTGGGGTGAAGGCAAAAATGTGGCTCTTCAGATGGGTAATGTTAAAGTATTATGAGTAGGAAATTCATAAATAATTGATTTTTCTGTGAGTTGAAGGTATTTGTAAGCAGGCTTTCCTTACCTGCATATATACATGCCTTTAATTGATGGCCATGGCATTTCTTAACATCCTCCACAGCTTTCCCCTCTAGGTCATCCAGGCCAGGCCAAGTGAAAATCTATCTTGTCACTTTTTGAAGGTGCCTAAATCTAAACAAGAGGTCCCCATAGCCCTTGTTCAGGATAAAAATCCAGCCCGTGTTTTCCTGCAGAGGCACGTCTGTAACCACTTTGTTAGTAACTTCAAGCCGTTTGTCTTGAAATCTTCCTGTTTTGTCCAGCGGTGACTGCTTGCTCACTCTGTTTCTCCAGACAAGACACTTGTAGGTGTCTCAGAAGAGGCAGTTTGATCAATTCTCCCCTGCTTTCACACACTACTGCCTTTAGTTAAGGTTGCAAAAAAAAAAAAGGAAAGGAAATTTAGGGGAGCAAAAAGAGCTAAAGCATTCCCCCCTTCTTTGCCCCTCATGGTTTAGGTCCAAGGCGTTGGGAGAGCAATTCCTCAGTGCCTTTCCTTCCCCTTTCTCCTGGAGCAGAGGGAGATGTCCGGCCTAGGAGCTCTGTCCCCAGCAGTGGGTGTTGCAAGTGCACCCCATTGCCTCCCCGTCAGCTCCCAGGTAGACAGCAGTGCCATGGCTGTCACACCGTTGTATGTCTCATTTTTTGTTCTTTTTTTTTTTCCTCCCCCTTCTTTTCTCTCCTGTCTTGCCTCAGTCCTTTTATCTCAGCCTCGTGATCGCCTCTTGCCAGGCCTTGGGACAGCAGGATCCCTATGAAGGAAGGGTTAATGTTGTTTGTTTGTAGAAAAAGGGTGGGGAGTGCTGCAGCTAGGCTGAGATGAAAGGTACCACCGGGAAGTGGTTTTCTTGGCTGGGGAAGGTAGAAATGCTTTTAGCCTTGTGACCCAGTTGACTGGCTCCAAGCTCCATGCCGCTGCGAGGTGGCGAGCCCAAGGGCAAGGGCTTATTCTGTGGCTTTCGTCTGGAAGAGCTTTCCAGGAGCTAGCATATAATTTTCACTTAAAGGCTTGTCTTCATTGTTCACACGAAGAAAGTCCCTTTGTTCTGGCCCTTTTGTGCACAGTCCTCCTCTGAAGTTTCCCTGCGGTGCCCGGCCAGGGCTGCTCGTTTCCGTGGGCATGTGGACAGCGGTGTAAAACTTACATGATTTGAAGTTTCTCTCTGAATACGAATAATTGTTTTTGCCTCAGCGAGTACCGTGCAATGTCACCTATTCTTCTTTCTTTGGACAGAGGCATATTTTTTCTCTCTTGGACTCTCCAAGTTTCCAGTACTGAATGTGTTTTCACTGCGCAGCACTCGTTGTGCCGACACAAAGCGGGGAGGAGCACCTGAAGCACCAGCTCGGAGCTTTTGGAGGTGTAGGAATTGAACTGGGTCTTGTGACTTGAGCGTGTGCTGCCAGGGCTGACTGTAGCTCTCGTATCCACCCTACACCAGGGTATTTATTTAATCCGGGATGCATCTCAGGCATTTATGGGATGCCCCATCCCTGGAAGTGCTCAAGGCCACCTGGTGGGGCTGTGGGCAGCCTGACCTGGTGGGACGTGTCCCTGCCCATGGCAGGGGGGCTGGAACCAGCTGGTCTGCAAAAGTCCTTCCAACCCAAACTATTCAGTGGTTCAAAGCCTCTCTGCTGTGTGCTAGCCCACTGTGAGAGGGATGGATTTGGTGGAAACCTCGATTCCTCCAGATCCTATCAGCGAGCTGCCTTTAGCCTTTAAGCGTGAATTTTGCCTGAAGGAGGCACCTCAGCCAGGTGAGGAGTGGAGCGGTGCTCACCAGGATGACGGCTAAAAGTAGGTGAGGTTTTGTAGTCACAGTTAACAGGAAACGGTGGAGACTGTAACAAACCAAGAACGAAAGCAGGAGTGGGTGTTTGGATATCTTGAGAGATGGTTTTCCTTTGTCGGGATGAGGGGGTGGGGAATACACCGGGCAGCAGAAGATTCAGAGATTGAGAGATAAACTTTCCAGAATGGCAGCTGCACAAATTTGGGGCGTTGCAGCTCTGGCTGGTGTAGAAGAGCTCGTGTGATGGTACTTTGGGTTAATTCAGAGCTCCACAATGAGAGTCACAGTGCATTAAGTGAAGCCTACAGAGAGATCAGTCCCAAAAGCACTCTCCAGACTTGAGCTAAAAAGGTAACGACGCCTTTGGAGCTGTGCAGCCTGATTTTGGTCCCTCTTGATGCATGAATGTGCCAGCAACCGAGCTGGTTTAAGTGACACCTTTGTGTGGAGCGAGCTCTTAAACATCCCGTATTTTATATTTTAATCGCTTTTAGGAAACTCCTAAATCATAGAAGGACAACTTCTATTTGTGGCGTACTGGTTGCCGAGCTATAAAGGCTACTTCGGGTTTCCTAATTTCTTTCCAATCCCCAAGTTTCTTCCTCACTTTTTCTTTGCTAGTGTAAATGTTCTTCTGCGAGGTCTTTGATGGCGTGGTATGTACTTACATCTCAGAAAGGATCACTTTTATGAAAAGTTTAAAAAAATAAATATTATAATCAGCGAAGCATCATAAATAACTTTTATGTCTAAATCAAGCTATTAAAAGCTTTTTTATTTTTAAGTAGATGGGGGAATAAAATAGCTGCATAGTTCATAAAGTGGTATACTATTACTGCCTGCTGTGCCCATGAATTATGCCAGCTTTTTACACTTGTGAAGTAAAAAGCGGATTAGAACTGTGATCAATGTATTATCCTATATTTCTTATTGTGCATTATATTTCCTTTTTGAGAACCTTTGTAGACTAAATGGCTACTAATGACATAATTACAATTGTTTGTCACCACCATAATGTGTGATTTCCTATCTCATCATGAAGATGTAAGTTAGATAAAGGAGGAGTTTTGGCAGGAAGACAAAGTGCAGTGATTTATTAAAGACCAGATGTGGTTGTTAAAAGCTTTTCTGCAGAAGGCTCAATTGAGTGATGTGAAATAGGAACGAAAGCTCTGAACACCACAGTCAGTGGTTCTTGGTGTGAGTGACACAGTTGCTCAGAGGAGCATGACAAATGAGCCGCATGTTTTATTGTTGTGTACAAATTTATGTTGGAATTTAAACAGCACAAAAAGTTCAAAATTGCTTGTGCCATTAAAATGGATGTTTAAAGGAAATAATTACGCTGAAATGTGGTGGATGACTTGAGAACCTCGAATTCCATGAAAACAGCTCAAGATCCTAAGTCAAAAAACCTCCGGTTGTTGAAAGAAGAAGGGTTACTGAGGCGACTGACAACAACAAAAGGAAGCATGGCGGAGTATTAATAAGCCTGTTTTGATAGAGGCAAGATACCAGTGCAGAGCAGCGTAACCCCATCACAGCTGAGGACCGGGCCGTGTCCGTCCATCTCCCCGTGCCGGTCCTGTGGGCGTCCTTCCACACCAGAGGCTGCCCTGAGGAAGGAGTAGAGCACGAGGCAGCCGCCGAACACGGCGTTCGTGTTGCACGCTGGCTGCGGGGAAGTGAGGGGCAAAGCCTAAGAAAGGGCAATTAGGGAGGAAATAATTTGTTCTTCAGCTCTGAACTTTTGCACCGAGCGGTTCGGATGTTTTCAGAGGAGCTGCGGCCAGCCCGTCCCGCGGGAGCCTCGTCACAATGCTTTTCCCGGTCCTTGCGCAGCGCCGTCCCCGGCTTTCCTCGGCCCCGTGCTTGCTGTGCGCTCGCCCGTGGCTCTGCTCGGCCGTCGTGGGGCTGCAACCGAAGGGCTGCTGCACGCCTGTGTGTGGCAGATCTAGCACCGCTAATTATTACTGCTGATTAGTCCTATTAATAGTCAAGGGGTTTTCTTGTGAAGAGAGAGGGTTTCTGAAGGCAGGAGGAGACTTTTCCTTCTCTTGTGTTGCTCTCAGGTATTATCCCGCTCTGAACTCGCAGAAGGCACCTTATTCAGACCAGGGTATGGAAGGACAGTTTTAAAACTGCTTTTTCCCTTATTTATTTTTGGGGTCTTTACACTTGTTTTGACCTTCCTGCGTCTTGCTTGAGATACCTAGACATCGCAGGTGGTTGATACAGGGTGGAGAGGGAACAAAAGAAGCGCTCAGAGAACAGCCCCTGATAAATATCTGAAATGCTTCTGCGCAGTTTTCGTGGTCTGGCAATTCTGCTGAATTGTCTTGAAATCGGTGTTATTTGAAGGGCCGGTGCTGCTCTGGGTTAGGCACCTTCCTGGCTTTGCAGCTTACCGTGATGTTGGTTTCCACCAAATTCAGAGCAGCGCAGGGAGGCTGAAAAGAACATGGAAATATAATAAAGTGCAGCCCAGCCTTTTTGTGTCTCATCTGATTTTGGCCTAAGATTTCTGATTTTTTTTAATGTAATCACTATTTTATCTGAACTGGTAAGCCCATCCCCTTTTATGAATAGAGTTTAAGCTAACTTTGAATTTCCTGTCTTCCTGTTTAATCCAGACCTTTATCATTGCTAGCAGGCTAGGAAAAATCCTATTGTCTCAAAGTCTGGGAGAACCAAAAGTCCGGTTTGGACGTGTCCGATTTAATGACTTAAAAGCAGCATTTTTCAGATGAATTTTTGCTTTCCCCTGTACTTTTTCCTTTCTCCCGCTCCCAGCACAGTCAGCATGTCGTTATTTTCCATACCAAAAGCACTTTTTGTTCCCTGCATCCTCTTTAAGCCCCTCTCTCTTTCCTCTCCCCCAGAAGCGCGTTGCGTTCCCACCGGCATCGCACGTGCAGTGTCAGAGGTTGGTTCCAGCCGTGGAGAACCTCGACGCTGGTTCTCCTCTGGTGCCTGGCAGTCAGAACAAGGGGTCTGAAGACGGGGGAGCCAAGGCAGCGTCGTGCAGAGGGCACCGGTCGTTCGGTAGCTCCAGCAGCAGCTTCCCAATGGAACTGAAATGAATGCCGCCGGGTATCTGCAGGGCGGATGGATAGATTGGGGCACTTGGGCCTCCTGGATGAACTCCAGATCTCAAAAACTTCAGGAGTTATGCAAAAAAAGATGAATCTTATGGCAGTTGGTGCTCTTTCAGTGTTACAGAACTTCCACCTTCATTTCACCTGATGCCAGGGGAGATCCTAGAGCTGCAAGGGGGAGGAGCGGGGCCGTCACAGCGCATCACAGGCACCGCTCCCATTTTTAACCCAGCATAATAGCTGCGTAATAGGATTAATAAGCTGGGATGAGAGGTACTCTTCTGGGGCAGAATTTCCCTTAGAAAGGTCACCTGTAGTATTCTCACGGTGTGTTTTTGCTTGTTTTGATGCCCACTTGTGTGAATTTGGTAACACGCGTTACATGTAGAGCTTCTCAGCCGTGCTGAAGTGATTCTGTATAATTTGTATTCATTGTTAATTTTAGTAACTGTGCTGAGATTTGAATTACGCTAATCAACTTTTCTTGTAATTTGTATAATTTACATACTGTACACATACTGCAAATGCAGGACTCTGATGCAAAACAAAGTTTAATTAGTGTAACAGGGCTACATCAGCTTTCCAACTGACTGATTTCTGAGCGTGGCAGAGATCTGTGGCAGCACCTCGGAGCACTAAAATGTCCAGCAAGAGCTCGGATGCCCTTCGGGTTTGCGATGAGCACAACCGGGCCATGTATTCATAACTAGCACTGTTAATCCATCTGTTGAACGTGGTTCCCCAAAGGCTTGACTTGTGCATGAAGAGGCACTGAGAAGTCTGCAGATGTCTTGGTTGCTCTGGTTGCTTGTGTGGCTTCCTGTGTAGGGGCTGGGGGTGCTTCACCGGTGTTCACGGTCGGCTCCTGTCCCAAATCCACCTGTGTGCCCGCTGAGCTGCCCCCCTGAAGGACTCGGGTGGCCGCTGATGTTCAAGCTCTGAACAGTGCCTGGTTTTGGAGAAAGGGTTTGAAATTTGGTAACTTTAAAAACCAATTAGTTGTGGTTCCTACTAGGTAGGAACTCCCAGTACTCGTGGTGTAACTTGCTTAGTGTTAAGTGTTTTTCTCTGTTGCCGTATGGAAGCAGCTCTGTAGTGAAATGAAGTGGCTGACAGGTTACAGAAAGGGCCGGCAGTGGACCTGTCCATGTTCCAAAAGTGTTGGGGTGACACTGTGGAAAGCAAAAACACAAGAAAAAAATAATTTTGCTTGTGTTCATTCATTGTGCTTCAGTTACTGCGATCTCGGATGGCATCTGCAGCAAATGGCTATGTCCATTGAAATCTATTTTTTTTCTTTTTTTTTTTTTTTAACAAGCAAGCAAAACCCCATACTTGCTCTGAAGGGCCATAATAGTTTTATTTGAAGTGCTCAGCTGAGTTGAAAGAGACAAAGGTGACGAGAGAACAGCAAAGCCGAGATGGTGTCGGATCTGGGGTGAGAATTGTGGTCAGCCAGAACACCAGACCTGGCCGCTGGCGGCGACGACCTGTAGGGAAGAGGCTGAGTGTGAAGCCTGAAGGTGTGCAGCAGTTGTCCTGCTGGGCTCCTCGAGGTCTCCAGGAGCAAAGCCCGGCCCGTTCCCAAATTTCTTTGTCTTGTTCTGCCGAGGGACACTTCTCTGCAGAAGCCCTCTCGTTGTGTTAGTTATGGCTTGGGAGCTCTACTCTGTCATCCTTACGGGGCCCTTAATAGCGGGGATAGGTTTTAATGTCGAGTTTTGTAGGCATTATGTTAATACCATTGTTCTTTAATTAGCATCCGTTGTACGTTTGTATCTGACATTGGACGGGCAAGTGTAAATGAAATGGACTCTGAACGTTTTATGAGGTGTTAGTGTGAAACTACTTCGCTCATCATTGCTTAAAAGCCCGAGATTTGGCCTTAGGTATTACATCATGCGAAAACCAGTAGACAAAAATGGTGATCAATTTTTTATTATCATAAAGTTTTAATATGAGGCATTTTTAGATATGTGTCATGAATATATGAGTCATGTATTTCACACCAAACCAAACCTATTATGATTATATTTCTACTTCAAGGGGTTTTCAGTATTTAAATACTAAATTTAATTCTATGGTTAAAAATGATTCATATTCAAATCTATTTTTATGCTTTATAATTAAATAAGAAAATATTGCTTGTACCTACACTTTTACTATTCTGGGTCGTATTATAATTATTTCTTTAATTTGACCCATAAAAACAGCCCATTTCTTCATTAGTAAATTACAAGGATATCGCAATAGAAGAATGAGTTTTGAAGGTGTCTTACCATATCTAATGGGAATTTCAGTTTGGGATTTTCTCATTTCTTTCATTTGTTCCTTTTGTACAACATGAAGATACTTTCTAGGTAAATTAATCCCTTCAAAGGAGCAAAATAACTTCCTTTTTGGAAAGGGTTATTAGAGACTTATTCTTTATAATCTTAAACACCACTTGTGTTAGGCTGAACAATGTACGAAAAAATTACACTTCTTTTTTTTTTTTTTTTTAAAGAAAAAAAAGATTACCAAGCAAAGCCAAGTATATTGCAATTACGCGATCATGGAAAAGTGAGCTTTCTACTGGGAAAAACGTGATCTAGATTCCCATGAAATTTCTAAGTTTAAGTATTTTTGTAAATTAGGTTGTTCCTAGTTAAACAGGTGGCTTTAAAGGCTGGTTTCACTGTTGTTTTAATCATAGTTTAGTTACCATGGAGAAATATGCAAGTTAGCATTTATACACAGAAGTGAAATTTATGCTGCATAGATAATAGCCTAAATTTAGCATGACTTAAGTTTACCACTTCCTTAAGAAAAAAAGATATACATGTTTTATTATTACGCTATTGCACTATCAAGAAGTTAATTTCTTTAAAATATTTTAAAATCTGAAAGTCTGATGCCTTTTGTCCTGAAACGAGGACCGTTGCTCTTTTCTCGTTTTTGAGCTCTAGCTTGATTTTTGTTGTCCCCCCTCTTTCCATCCCCTTAATTTTTTGCCTGGTGTCTGAGTTTTTAAGGTTCAGGTTAGCTGGGCGCGCCGCACCAAGCTGGTTCGAGTTGCACAACCGATGCGCTGCAGCCTGACGAGGGCCAGCACGGGATGGAAGCCTTGGTTTTGAAATTTAGCGAGGTATTTCACCTGTTTGACACGGAGATTTCTGTAACTGAACCAGTAGCGGGAGAGGGAATAAAGTGGCGAGAAGTGACTGTGGGTCTCAGAGCCCTACCGTCCTGCTGTCACCCGGCTGCAGAGAGCCTCCTCCTCTCCCCCAGTCGCCCTTTCTAATTTAACATTTATTTTTCAGCCCCTCGTTCCCCAGCGGCAGGGAAGCAGCGTTCCTGTCGCCGTGCCTGTAGTACCTCGAAGCGGAGCTAAGTTTTCAAGGACAAATGTAGTAAGAGTAGCGTGATCCAACAGGAGGTCCCCCAGCACACCGAGAGCAGCAGATCCCTTTCAACGCCAGCTGTTCGCACAGATATAGATTGCTGCAGTGAAATTTTCTTAATATAATTCAGGAAGCTCTAGAGAATTCTCCAAAACAACTGTGCCAACAAGGAAAATGTTGAATTTTTCATCAGCTGCCCAATGCTGAGAGTTAGTGGGCAATCCGCTCATTCATGACCAGATGTTCGGTGTAGTGGCGCTCGGCGGCTCCCGTGAACCCCGTGGCCTGTTTCGCTGGGGGTTGCAAGGACGTTGGCAGCAGCCTGGAGCTGGAGAGCTGGGGCCTGGCGAGGCACGGGGTCGCCGTGCTTCCTTCCCGGTGCTGCCCCGGCGAGAGCAGGTAGGGCAGTGATGGAGGAGGGCAGCGAGGCGGCATCCATCATCGCAGGGCGAGGAGCAGCCGGGCTTTGCAGCTCTGTTATCAGAGGAGAGCTGACAAGTTTTTATCTCGCCGTATTCAGAAGGGAAGATTAGCTTTTTTTTGTGTGCGCGGGGGGCTCGTGCTTCATGTTACGTGTGGTAACTTTTTTTTTTCCCCCTCTGTTTTATGTCCGGGTGGTAGGAAGCAGGTTGCCGGCTAACTTTGCACAGCTGCGTGCACGCGTTGACGTGGGGAAGGTCAGGGCGCTGGTAACTCCCCGCAGCCCTGTCTGGAGCTGAAGCGAGGCACAGCAGTTGCCTCCGCTGTCGGATCGTCCTTGTGCTCATGGTTTCTTTCATAAAGATGCATTTATGCCTTATGCCATTTCAGCGTGTTGTGTTAGGCACTAGTACGCAGAAAAAAATAGTATTGAGTAGGAGTTCTGGAATAAACAGTGTGATTTTCTACTTTGAAAAGGATTCTTCCTTTAAATGATTAACTGTGTTTGATTCTGGGTATGCCAGCTGGCTAGGAGAGGGAAGGCAGGATTTGATAATGTTTAGTTTTTCTTAGATGTTACAAGAATCTTAATTCCTTCCTACATTGTATTTCAAAATAATATAACTATTGATTTCAAAGTGGAATTGCCGATGAAACCGGTATTATCTTATGCTGTCATAATAGCCATGCTTTCTCGGTTCTCTTTCATGAGCGAGGGGAAAAATCCCTTTCTGTAAACGCAACAGTTCAGGCTTTTAACTTTCAGGCACGCTCTCGAGGAGGAAAAATCTCTCGTGCGCATATTTTTGAAAACGATAGCGCTCCTGATACCGCCTGCAGCTTTCCCCGGTAGCCAGCCGGGGCTGGGCAGCCGCTACCTGCGGGCATCGCACACCAGCGGCGCTCCTCAAGCCCTGCGCCACCCGTTGTGTGAGTAGAGGCACCCCCGCCACGCTCGGCGTGTCCCACGCGGCGTGACGGCCGCTGGCAGCGACAGGACACCGCTCCAACCGGGATCTTCGTTAGAGCCCGGCCCTCCCAGTAATGATGTTTGCTTTGGCACGGCTTTCTGGCTCTAATTTGTGAAGTCGCAGTGAAACCCTCCCTTTGCATTTCCTGCTCGGGGAGAGCAACCTTGCTGCGTGTTGTGTTCGGCCCTGGAAATTCTTCTCTTTTTTTTGTGCTGGTGAAGTTGGGCTTGACCTGTCCTCTTAGGGGGCAGGGGGAAGTTTTGCAAACAAGCCCCCGTGCCTGTCCGCTTAGGAACAGTGACAGCAAAATACCCTAAACAATAAGCCAGGGGATGAAAATGAAGGTAAATAGAAGTTCATTTCTCTCTCTCTGGCTTTTTTTTTTTTTTTTTAAAGGAAGGATGGCAGCATAATAGTCTTGTTTCCATTGATGATAACTTGCTGATAGAAAAATGAGAACAAGTTTACAGTAGCTTTGACATTAGTTACCTTTATTCAGCATGCTCCAGCTGCATTGAGCCCTCAGGAAGCCTTCACCATGCACACAGTTTGTTCTTGGGTGTGAAAGCAAACAGTATTTGAGTTGGCAGTAACTTCCCCTTTAGAGAAGTTTGCTGCCTCGGCAAGAAACCGCAGCGTGAGCTTTCTGCTGTTGAATGTTTCCACTGGCAGGATGGCCTTTTTCCACATTTCCTTGGTTTAAGGAAACAGATTTTGAACTTTTTTTTTTTTTTTAAAGACAAAATGCCAACATTTAACAGCTGGAGTTAGCATATAATTTATGGTTTTTACTTTATGCTCTTTCGGATGTATAAAAATGTGCAATTATTCTGAAGTTATGCGAGTTGTTGCAAAAGAGTGATTAAAAAGGAGGACCTCAGTTATGAGAATTGCAAGAAAGCCATTGTTATCTAAACAGCTATTCTTAATTACTCTTCCTTTAATGACTTTTAATTGTTATAATTTACTTCTGTTATTACACCTATCGTATAGGTGATGTTTAAGGAAGCCCTTTGTTTCTCCCCGTGGATGAACGAGGAGGAGCCGGTGCAGTTGGAGCGCTTTATTTATTCAGTTATTTATTCTGCACGTTATTCCCCCGCGCAGCCTTGTTCTTCCTCTGTCCTGTGCGAGTCTCCCCGCTGCGGCGGCTCCTGCGGGATGCCTGAGCAGGTCCTGAGCGAGGTTCCAGAGCCGCTCCAAGCTGCCCAAGCTGGCGCTCGCTAGCACTAAGGGCTCCCAAAGCTGGCAGCAGACATCCAGCTGCTGAACGGCCCCACGTTCAACTCTGCTTGCTCCCTTCTGGCATGAGCCGTTTTCTTCTTAGCCGAAGTCCTGCGAACTTCGAAATGCGTCTCGTTGGCTGCAAATTTCACATCCCCACCTCAGCAGCTGGAATTAGAAACAGATCAGATGCAGGAAATGAACGCAGGCAGCCAATAAATTATGGAGCCGCCATAAGTACTGTGGTGGTTTTGTTCCGGGCAGTCGAGGGATACTCGTTTTGTTTTGCTAAACATCGCTCGGCTCACATCTGTATAAACACCGGCACATCACAGGTCTTCGGAAAGCGAAGCATCACAAAGGAGGCTTCCCCACGCAGTTTCCTTGGTTTCGCAAGCTAGGAAAGAGGGGAGGGGGAAGGAGAAGGGGAAGGAGAAAGTAAATATATTATCTGCAATGCTGTTCGTATTAGAATCACTTAATTTGTATTTTAGATTTAGGGGCCAAAATATGTTGTAATGATGAACAACAGCGCTTGAGAAATGTATATTTTTTATTTTGGAGACAGTAGCCATTTGTCATTTTTATCGGTGCGGCTCCTAGACTTGATTGGATTTATTATGTATGCTGCATGTTTATGGCATTTTTATTGTATGCTGTTAATTTGTTGTAACTGCTGCCACTTTCTTGCCAAGGACCCCTTGAAAGCAAGTATGTGTCAACAGTTACCTTCCAGTTTAATAAACTTAGAGCTACTTCTCTCAGGTTTGGTAGAGGCCAGCTTGTGCCCTGTTCGCTGCGAGCTTTTTAACTCCCTTGTAGCTGAAGAAAGTTGATGCGACTCAGGCGTAGTCCTGCACACAGAGGTTTGAAGTTAAAGTTCTGTCTTTAATTGTATTTTAAATTAACGACGTGACACTAGCCTACAGATATGGTCAGTGTAGTTTATGGCCACGAAAGAAAAAGGAAAAAAATACTTCATGCAAGTTTTAAGCAAGCAGGTCGATCAGCTTTTGAGATAAAATTTAAAGTGACTTTTAAATATGATGCTAATGGTGAAAAACTAGATTACATCTTCTGGTATTTTTGAAACCGAGAAACTGATAAATCATCTGAACAGGATTAGAATGCAGTTAATGGCAATAAAGCTGATCGTATTTATGTGATGAGGATTAAGCAAGATGAGACTTCATTTTCTGCAAAAGATGCAAGGACGGAAATAATCCCAAAGGAAAAAATCGTGTGCTGTGGACACGTTTGTGGCACAACTGGAGGTAGAACTAAAACAGTGGATTAAAGGTTCTTTGTGGCAAAAATAACGGGTAAAATAGATAAATTAAACTGAATGTGGCAAAAATAATGGGTAAAATAGATACATTCTTATTTTCATTCAGTTTAATTTATTTGACTTATTATTGCCTACTGACAAATCTCACCGACGATGCCTGGTCCGTGAGGTCAGCTGTGTTATTAACTTTCTCAATAGCAAGGTGGAAGCATTCTCTGAGAATAAGCAGGACTTCCTTGAAGGAATGGAACCTGCCCAGTTTCTCTCCCCATTGCCATCACGGGAGCGTGCTCAGCAAGCTGAGGATGTTCGGCGATGCGTGGTGGGCGATCTCAGGGCTGCATGAGGCGCTTCCTCGCCGGCAGCTGGCTGTTGCAGTTTGGTGGGACGGGTTGTGTAAGGTGGCTGGATTGTAACGTTCGCAAGAGGCAGTGTGCAGTCTTCACGTGCACAGGCCTTAAACCTGTAGGTCACACGGTGTCCTGCAAGAGCCTGGCACTGAAATCCTTGTTTCCTGGAAAGTTCTGCCAGCTTTGCTGTTGGCCTCGATGAAACCTGGCTGTTTCCACTCTTAACGGTTCGTGTCCGAAGGCTGGCGCGCTCGGCAGCGCTGCACGAGGCAATCTGAGATTTTGTTCAACTCACTTCATCTGTGGTGTGCGCCGGGTTTCACTGGCTCTCCACGTATTCAGCCTCAGTTATTGCATTCCCCTCCCGTCCCACCTTGCCCATCAGCGTGTGTGTTTCAGACCGTAATGGCTGCCCATATGCGTGCTGAGAAATCGCACCTGCTTCACCCAGCGCCTCAGCACCACCGAGGGAGATACCTGGTTTGTATCCTGCGTGTATTAGGAGCTGGTGTCAAGCCGCTGGACCATATAGTGCAGGTTCAGAAAGGATAAAAGCCCCTGAGTGATTTTGATATGCGTTTAAAGTCGCATATTGCTGATATATGCATTTGCACTAACGCTCTGTACGTGCACACGTGCTCTCTGCCATGCTGCCACTGAGTTCACTAAGTTTTGTGCACATATATACAAAGGGCAGTACCTTATCTACGACAAGGTGGAAAACAATGACTTTTGAACAAAAAAATGCAATTCTCTTTGCTCTTCTGTCTGCTTCCTCCAGCATTAGCTGTAATTCTGACAATTACAGGTGCTCTTCGTGGGCACTATTTAATAAAAGACATGTTCTAGATTTATAGCCTGGGCAGAGATGCTTCAGTGTGTTCTGATGAATCAGCACACGGGTAGAAACAATTCCTTTACTAAGAGGGTTGCAGGAAATACTGTACGTGAAGGCAGGACGATCAGAATGGGATGAGAGACCTGAACCTGTGCTGAGCTTTAAAAAGGCCAGGCTGTGAGATCTCTCCTTGCCCTAGTGCGTACAGGAGAGTTAGTGCCTGACTTCGTGCTTTGCTGGTTTGTATCGCAGTAGAAAAAAAGTACTTGTGCAGTTCTGTGGCTGCTGCCATGGTTAAGCTGTATTATGCGTAGGACTTGCGCATACCTGGCTTCTCCCAGGTTTAATTCCGTGATTTGTGTTGGCAGGAGCGTAACCTCTGAGTCTTGAGGAACATGAAGTTAGATGGGGCCCGATCCGGAGCCCATCGGGTGAAGGGAATTAAACATTGCCTTGCTTTTGGAGGGCTGCTGGTCGAGTGCGTGTGGCTTAAAATGGCTTTTTGCCCTTGGGTTCATCCTGTGCATCCTCAAAGCACTGCCTGTGCCTGTTGAGCTCCACGTGGGCATTCGGTGCTGGTGGCCCCGCTGCCCGCTGTGCTCCAGCTATCTGGAGAAGTTGGCGGTGGGCTCCCAAATGCTTCCGCGCTGCCAGGCCCTACCAGGGCTGATCCTCCGCCTCGTGAGATCTGCTGCCCTGCCAAACCAGAACGAGGACAGATAAACTGAGAAAATATGTCTGATGTAAAGCATGCAACTAACAAACATTGTTTGTTTTGTGCTTCCCCACCCTCGTGTTTAATTGTATAAATTAAATGTCGCGTCAGTCTGCCTGAGGTGTTGGCATCCCATTCACATTTCAATTACTGCCATTAAAGTCTATTTACGCAGTGCGCGAATATAGGGAGAACGTATTTATAGCAATCTTTTATTGCTAGTTACGTCCTAGAAAAATAACACTGAAGTGCTGAATTGCTAAGTTTGAGCAAGTTTTGAGTTCAAGCAGGATTTCTCAGGCGGTACGAGTCCTAGGCGGAATGAAACAGCCAGGAATTGTATCGCCGCTCACCTGAGCTCTGTGTGACTACAGCAGTAATCATAGATTGTTACTGGAACCACCTAAATAATTAATTGTAAGAAAACAACGTAGTTAAGGCTCAGGAGGGGAGCAAAGGGGAGAGGTTCAAGCCTGAATTTTCTCACTGCCTGAAAACACAATTTGCTATGATTTAGCAAAATTCTCCTTAGCTGCTGCTCAGAAGAGTATAATTGAACTGAGGCTGAAATTATGCCTCAGAAAGAATAAGCTTTTTTGTACATCAAACACTTCATACGGTAAAACAATGCTACACCTGATGAATAATTAAAATATCAAAAAGAAAAAACATTTCTCAACGTATAACTTAATTACGTTTCTTGAAGCATTTTTGCCCTTATGCAGAAGTGTAAGGAACGACTTTTGTTTTCAGCTGCATTCATTATGAGAGAGGCTCCTGCAATAAACAGGGAGTGCTGCGGAGCTCTGTGACTTCTCGGGCGCTTTCCAGGATTGTGCTACGTGACCCTTAAAGTGTTGCTGATAGATTCAAGCGTGGGGTTTCTTTTTGGTCTTTTTTTTTTTTTTTTACCCATGCTAAAAATATATTTAAAAAGAGGAGAGAGGGCAAACGGTAGCACTGCTTCCTTGTGTGTACAAGCCAGTTTGTGAGAGAGGATTTAAAGATTTCACCGTTTAATGTAATGAGAAAACAGGGCTCATTTTTAGGTTTATGTAAGTGCATAGGAACTTTCAGGTGAAGTTGAAGTCACACTGAAGTGTTCTTTTCTTCCTTACTCTTGTTCATGAATGCATTTTAATTAATCTATGTATTTTGAAATCTTGTGAAGACAGAAGGCTTTCCAGGCTGCCTCTTGAAGCGGTGTTGGACCCACGGTCCCATGAGCTCGCCATGTTCTTGAGGTGCCTGCACCACCTGCAGCAGGTTCAGCTGAACCAGAGGCAGGGACGTGGTCTCAGCAGCTCAGACTTCGGACGAGCTGAAGGGATGGGGACGCTTGTGCTGAGGAGCCCAGGTTCACCGATGTGGTTGTTTCAGAGGTGTCCTGCTGTCACCAAGCGTTCCTTTCTCCTGCAGCAGGGACGTGGGCTGGGATCTTCTGGCTCCTCTCGTCCCAGCCCCTCCTTGTGCTACCGCGTCCAGTGCTGCCACATCTGGATGAATTTCCCCGGCCAAGCACGGGGTTGGCAGCTGCTCTGCTCACCCGGGAGCCAAGCCTTTCCAGCCTGTTGAATCGTTCAGAGGTGAATACCTCACAGAAAACACTTCTTTCCTCTTTCTTTTTTTTTTTTTTTTTTTTCCAGTTCAGTCAAATGTTGGGTTTTGCTTCTCACCTCTGTGTCATAAAATCAAAACTATTAGTAACAGAAGAACCCGTGGAAAGGAGAGGTTTTCCTCCGTCTGCCACTTGGTGCTTGGGTGTGAAAGGAGCCAGGATGGCGCTGCTGCTGGCAGGCACCTCGCTCGGGTCCTGGGAGGGAAGCGAGGGCCGGGAGGGACCCCTGGACGCGGCTGGGTTGTGCCGATGAAACCCGGGTGTCTGTCTGCCGGCACAGGGGGGCTGTTTGCGTCGTGGTGGAGCTGTGCCCGGGGAGCTGAGTAATGAGCCCCAGCGGTGCCCTGCAGGAGCACTCCTGTGAAGTAGTCAAGGGAACCTCTGGGAGACACCCGCGTGGGTTTTGAGCCCGTCCTCTCACAAGCGTGGCTCTCCCAGCAGGGGTCTGTGCTCTCTGCAGCTAGGTGCTGCCGGGAGGGACGCGACTGGCTACGGGGAGGCAGGCTAACGCTCTCCCAAGGGTTTCTTCAGGGCCTTCTTCCTCTGGAAGTACTTGCCGAAATTTCTTTGAATTAGGGGTGGGAGGAGGTTTGATTAGGTTCGGTACTCCTTGGTGCTCCTCACACAAACCTTTGGGTTTGTTTGCTACGATTTAGGTTTGGTGTCCAGTGCTGACTGCACTGACGATGCCTCCGGTGCAAAGGCAGAGCTCTGAAAAGTGCCTTCAGCAGCGGGTCCTTGCTGTGCTTCCAGGGCTTCTTCAGGTGATGAAGGCTTCAGAGTGGTCTGGGTTTTCTTGTTCCCTTTTGGTAACTGAGGATATGGTCCTTCATAAAAACGATAATGAACTCTTAAATGTGGCATTGCAGGTTGAACGCCCTTGCTTCTGAATCACCTGGGTTTTGTAGCTGGAAGCTCGTATTGTTTTCCTATTCTTTGCTAGTCTCTGTGCAAACAGATCTACCTTGTAGTCAGGATTATTTCAAACCATAAACTGTTTAGGACCTTTTAATGTGAAAACAGTAGTGGTAGAAATCTGAGCTGGAAGTAGAAGTTAATCCTGCTACGTGATAGCTCCAGGAAGGTCTCTGTGTAACTGCGGAAGGGGTTTGGTTTGGTTTGGTTTTGGGCACTTCAATCAAGAACATTTTTATTTTCCGTAGGCCCAAGTACAAGGTCTGAATGCGTGCTGCACTTAGGAACATTTTACCATTTAATGCTAGCAACATTAACAATATTTACTTTGTTCCTCTTAGTTTGTATTTAGCTTTGTGCATGTTTTTTTTGACTTCTCCTTTACATCACTGCACGCTTGGATGGCTTCATCTAGAGACAAAGTCATCAGAGCATTTAATGCGATTGAAAAATTTTGAGCATCTTTTTAGTGACGCTGCTGGTTTTCATTTTCCAAGAGCAGTGCAACCTTTCATTCCGAGTTGATATACCTGACACATTGGAGGGGAATTTCTGAAAAGAAGACAGTTTTCAAGGATATCTTATTCCTGAGCTGTAAGGAAACATCGATGTCGAAGTCTCGAGCGTTTCTACCTGAGGTGTTAAAGATCTCTATGAAATTCTGTACTGCTCCTGGAAGATGTTGCTAATTCTGCCTTGCTTGTTTTTAGAGTTCTCTGGTCCTGCTAGAGAATGCCTGTTTAGGCAGGAGCGTTTGTGAAGCTGAAGGTCAGTCCTTACACTTTCTAGCTGACAGAATATACGCTGGTAGGAGTTCTCCATCCTTTCTTTTTTTTCTTGCTAACAGAACAAGCTCCTAAGCAGACGTGTTTTGATGATAGCAAACTAAGTTTACATATTGTACAGTGGTATTTTGCCACATTAATTACCTTGTCAAATGTAATAGGTAATTACCACATCAAATCACCTTCATATGTTACGTGGAAGCATAACTTGCTAAATTATTATTTTTTTAAAAAAAGCACACAACAACAACAAACAAAATCCCCAAAGCCCAAGGGCAACATCACCACAAAGCTGTCTCATTCTCTTATAAAATGAGATGTGTTCGTGTGTGTGTGTCCCTTGCTATTGGGCTATATCCTGCCCACGGGAGAAGTAAAAAGCAGATTTGTGTCATTCAGGGGAGATCGTTTTGCATGATTTTGGATCCTCTTGCATGCTGAGGAATGAATATTTTGACTCTGAGTTTAAATGTGTTTGGTGTTCTTTGTCCGGTGTTTGCAGAAGGATGAGAAGAGGCAGCAAATAGAGATGACAAGGCTCTTGTTTGTGCCTTCTTCTTTTACCAGCATCTTTCTCTTGCACCCTTAACACACTTTGTGCACACTTTAGCCCCCTTTCTCCAGGATATCCCTGGGGGGTTTCATAGGGCCAGCTTCCTTCTCCGTGGCTTGTTTGTGTGGCCAGCCGTGAAGCAAATCCTCCTGCTGCTTTAGCTGGGTGCCCTCTCGCAGGTTGTCTCCTTGTCCAGGCTGCGGCCTGGGGGCCTCGAAGTACCGCAGAGGGTTGTGTGTGACTGCTGACTGCGTGGATCAACGCGGTGAAACCATCGCTTATTTTAGTTTACATCACAGCCTATGCCCAGACAGGCCTGTCTTTTGAGTAATTTCATACACAGAATTTTGCCCAGTTTGGGCCGCACTGGAAGGAGCTCTTCGTTGTGACCAACCACAGCGCGCAGAGGAAGAAAACAGCAAGCTTTGGTTATTCTTCCTTATACAACAATCAGCTGAATGGCAGAGTGATAAAACTCTGCAATAGATTTGTGAAATGGCATTAGTGCTGAACCCTGGGGAGAGCTTGGGCAGTAGAGAGGCACCCAGAGGGAGCAGTGGCTGCGCGATGGGGTCGCACCGCCACCAATGTGGGGCACCTCCAGGCTGCGGGGCTGCTGCAGACCCCGGAGGCAGCAGGGAGGCTCCTGCCTCCTCTTCTGAAACCGTGGGTGAGATATTTTTTTTTTTAAATGTTCTCTGGTGGTTGCTGCTTCCTCTTGCCCAAGATTTCATAGCCAGCGTTTGAGGAGAAACCTGCCCCAAATGGGAAGTGCAACCGAATCCATTGCGAGCTAACAGTTAAACTGACAGCAGGACGTTGGAGCGCTCGGTCCTGGCCTCTTGCAGTTGCCCAGGTCGCCCTGGATGAACAAGGATCCCTGCTCGTGCTCCGGCCTGCCGGGCAAGGAGGCTGCACGGCCCGGCTGAGCGTGGCCTAACCGTCTTTGAAATAACCCCTGCACCTCTCCTCCTCCTCTGCCTGAATTAATACCCTGGCTTTATGAGAACGGAGCGCAAAATGCATTGTGTCTTCATTTTTCCAACAGCTGGCACGTATAGATGATGATGTTTAGGAGAAGGCCACTCACCGATCCATCCCCAGCCATGTGGAAAATGTTAGCGGTGCCGTATCTTGGATACAGGGCCTCTATTTTCCAAAGAGATGAGTGCTGCTAAGTGTATCTTTCTGCGGGAGCTGAGCCTCCGTTTATGATTCTGGGATCTCTTTTTGATCTTTTCTTTCCTGCTCAGTGCTGACTGAGGTATTTCTGGGGTAGGTGCCAGAGTTGTTCCCTCGCTAATGATTCATGTGCCCTTCACATGTTGCGCTGCAAAATGACATGTAACAGCGTGTACCCAGTATTTACGTTACATCGCTTTGGCTCCCAAAACATGTGCTTTCACTTTCATCTCGGAAGTCGTGCCACTCGGTAACAGATTTGTGGCGCTGCCGTTGGCGAAAGTTACTCAAAAATGGATTTCTGGGATTTCTGGGGCCGCGAGTGAAGTGCCCGAGGCCCCGCAGTGTCACAGGTTGGGGCAGGGGCACGTGTCCCACAGTGCTCCGATGGGTGACCGCGGCCCTGTGTGGCCGGGGCTCTTTGGGCTTCCCAGCTCCATGCCCAGTGGCCCCTGGCTCCCCCGTGCTGCCAGTGGCCTGCTCCCTGTTCCCCTCGTGGCAAAGGAGCGGCGTGAGAACCATGGGCATCGGCCTCCACCTGAATTAAACCTCTCCTAAGCACAGACATTTATCTGTGCGAGTCAGCAGGCAGCGTGCTGCTGAGCAGCGAGGAGACGAGGGCCATGGGGCACAGATGGGCCTGCAGTCGGGTCACCCAGATCGCGGTCACCGTGCTCCCAGCTCCACGTGGGTACGGCGTGCGAGGGGAGGCCGCTGGCTGAATTCCTGCAGGCCCCGGGAGGGCGATTAGCCCGGAACGGCTTTCAAACTGTCCTGGGGTGGTACTGCAGCGAGTGTCTCCTTCACCTCTGTGTGTAACACTTTGGAGTTTATTACGTTTTTCTAAATGACTCAGTAGCTTGTGCGAGGCTTTGGGTGGCCCACTTGAAACGCTTTTAGCAGGGTTTGCTTTTCAGAAAGAGCAAAGTGTTATCCTTAGAAATTCGGGCTCTTTGCAGGGTAGTAACGTATCTCCGGGCGGCGTGTGTAGCGTAACGACATGCTCCGGTGGGCCCGCTGCCCTCCGTGTGCGCTGCAGTTGTGTGTGGCTGCAAAGGCTTGAGAAAATTACAGAATCGTAAATACAGCACAGGTACAACGCCGCAGTGTGCTCTCAGGCGGTGCTCACTCGGGACCTGAAACGAGGAATAAATACAGGTTCTGGAAGATGCCATTCAACTTTTCTTTCTTTTTTTTTTCCTTTTTGTTTCTCCATCCAAACCATTCCGTGATGTGTAAAGCCCTCACACACCTCCGAAGTTCATGTTGGGGAATCGGTTGTCCTAACAATATAATCCAGAAAGAATGACAGACTCTTTTTTGACCTGTGATTTGTTTCATACAAGTTCTTCTTCTAGCAAACGTCCTTTTTTCTTAGAGAAGGAGAATAAAACACCTTCTGAGGCCCCCTTTGTCCACAGGATTTACGTGCTGACTGATCCTGACAGTAGAACTTGATGAAGATGTATACGTTGTTTAAGAAGCACTATTAAAAATTAATCCGGTTTTCTGTTCTTTGGGTGTAAATAAATGACAAAAAGCCCCAAACAGCTTAAAACCAAAATGGCCACTTTCTGAGTTTTATGCAGAATAAAAGGCTGTTTATCCTTTCTGCTTTCTTTTAAGCCGTGGTTTTACTATTCAAGAAACAAATTCTAATCAGCCACCGTATCAGACAAATGGGAGCTGTAGCGAGCGGTTCGTGTGTTGGGAGGGAGCACTAAGATTCTCATTATAGTGCATGTCTGAATAATTAGTGGGACCGCTCTGCACTTTTTTGGCAGTAAGAAGAAACTTGCTTTTCAGCGCGGCGACAGGATGACAGGAGCATCTAGCAGCTCGGTCATTAGTGTGTGCCTGCCATCAATGTCATGTTACGGTGTCAAATTAGTTAGTGCCCCCTCAGGAGCCAAGCTGGACCTGCAAATTATCCTCCCACGTCCCAGGAAACCGTGTTTGCTAAACCTCAGATCAAATGTGAACAAATGATTAACATGGCTCATAAATTAACTAGTTTACAGGCTTATAACTTTTTACAAGTAGATAATAAAGACAGAAGTTTTAGGACTGTGTTATGCTTAGCTCAAAGCAGCGCTGGTTTGGGTTTGTCGCTTTCCTTCTTTGCTGCTGCGGATAGGTTTGCTTTGCTCCTGTAGGGGAAAAAAGTGTGTACGGGCGAGGAAATAGTGTTTAGAAAATCTCGTGTCCTAAAGGAAGCAAATGTAAATCCACTGAAAACAATATAATTAAGTTTGTTATCTCATTGCCCGATAAGTCGCTGACAATAGTCTTTCTTCTTGTAGTGGCAGTTGTTCGTTAATGAGTTCACCAATTAAGTTTGAAAGATTACAGCCTTTGCCAAGAGGATTTATCTGTTAAAAGCATTATATTTTTTTGTGATACATTCTTACCATATTGTAAGCCTCTTTGTTAAAGAGGTATAAGACTACCTCTTAAACGCATTAAATCCTATTATAAGCCCCAAAATAATTTTACAATCTGTTTACACATTAGCATCTCCCAAACTGTAACAAATCTGCCCAGAGATGTCTGTTTTGAGACTAGGATGCTAACAGATAGTGCACTCTGGTAGCTAGATTGCCCTTGTGAAAGAGTGCTTTTTTTTTTTTTTTGCTAAAGAATCATTATTTTATAATGATTTATGACTATGCAAATAATATTCTTTTTATATCTCCTCTTTTTTATATCTCAGCAGGGTTTTTTTAACCAATGCAGAAATAGTGCAGAGTTTTTAATATTCTTCTGCTGCTTTTGAATCTAAAGTAATCTAAAAAGAGTAAGTTTTGTACTTTCTATACATTAAAGCCTCGTTCACCCACATGCAAGCTACTGCTACCTTTCTTTTGTACCTTCAAGGGGGTGAGTAAGCCCTGATATCAGAGATCAAATCAGCATTTTGGAAAGGGCCTAGCATGCAAAAACATGCAAAATATATCTGTTCAGAAGAAAACGTCTGAAAATGCCAGAGGTTATGCTCAGTTTATCTGTCAGCAAATTTAACTTAAAGTAGGTGGTAGTCAATTTAGTAAATACTTTACTAATATTGTAACTATAAAGAATCGCGAGTGCAGCCTCAGCATCCTGACCCGTGCGTGTTCTAATGACTCTGCGAGGGAACAGCACGCGCTGTATTGCAGATTAGCAGTAACGTTTGAAGCGCGAGTAATTTCTGCAGGGAGCTTTGCTGGTACACAGTCATAGTGAAAAAAGGGAGAGAAAATTGCACCTTGTAGTTAATCCTGGGGAGGAAAAAAAAACACTGGTGGTGGTGATATATCCAGTGCATTTGGGCAAATCCTCAGTAAAACGCCTGGAAATCTTTTGACTTTAGCAGGGATAATGCTGCGCATTCGCTCTGCGTCAGGACTTGGTGCCTCTGGAGCTTCGCTGCCTCTTGCCTGTGCCTCCTCCCCTTTGCCACCCCGCAGGCTCTAGCATCTCTCTGATGAAGAGGTAGGAGTGTTTTTGTGCATCGTAGCTGCCAGAAGATCCAGTAATCTAGATTCTGCCTTGCCACACACTTGCAGATTTGGTCTGAGCACAAAGCCTCAGTCCTCCTGGTTTTCCCAGGAGCGATGCCCGTTCCCAGGCCACTGCCTCCAGAAGAGCCGTGGCGCAGCACAGCCCGCGGCAGGGCAGGGCAGCGGCACCTTTGTTAATCCTGACGTTTCCCCGCTGTTTCATCTTCCCCTGTGAGGTTGGGGCCCTAGGCAACACATTCCCCCTGCAAGGTTTCCCAACCTCTCTTAGGAAACAGAGAGGCTCGGGCGAGGATATTTGCTAACATGATCAACCAAACGCAGCTTGTGCATCCCCAGGTCGGTCCTGCCTTAAACGTGCTTAAATGTGAGGTGCCTACCATGAGCTGCGAGCTCGTAGCTGAGCAGGTAACAGAGGTGAGACATCCCCAAAGCGTGGCACAAGATGCCCAGCAGCCCTAAATCAGCAGGGCTATGCCAGCGCTGGTAGCTGGGGCTCTGCTCCGCATCACCTCGCAACGCTTCAACCTGCCAGGTTCCAGAAGTGGAGTAAAAGCCGGGGCTTGGCGTTGGAGCAGCCCCCTTGTTGTGGTTTAGATGTTACAGCGCTGGAAACGAGACCACCCAGCACTTAACGCGTGCGCTGCTGCCCTGCACGTGGCATTTAGAGAGGTCATGAAATTGTTCCTGTGGGATAGTGCTTCTCGGGGCCTGCTTAACAAGCCCAAATTGCACACCCGCCTGTGGAAAAATATTGTGAACTGCATATCCGATGAATTGCTTAATTGTTCGGAGAAGCACGTGGGGTTTCGTCGCTGCTTTGGCTGTTGGCAGGACCAAGCTTAGGGCGCTTCTCGACGTTGTGTGCTTTGCTCTCCTCTTAGCGCAGGGGTGCGTAGCGGCGAGCTTGCCCTCTCTTTCTGTACAGTTTTGGTAACCGGAGCTGGATCTGGAGCAGAGCTGGGACCATCACAGCTGGGGTTGAGCTGCATCCCAAGCAGCCCTCTTTAGTTTGCAGCTCCCGAGGATGCTGCTGCGTTACCAAATCAGACTTTGCCTTCGGTTCCAAAAAATGCTAACTTCTGTCTTTGTTCCCTTCCTTACCTTCATCCAACCACATAATTGCTTTGTATTACTTGAACACACCAATCTCTGAAACTGCTCCATTTTCTTGGTTATTGGGCTATTTTCCTTGTTCTTTTGCGATAGAAATCCTTAGAGATTGTGTCTTTCGCACAATAGCAGATTTATGTGTAAGGAGACTGGTAGTCCTTGGAGAATGGGAAGTCTCCTGTCTTTATCCTCCGATGATGATACCGAAGAGAGGATTTCTAGTACCAGTAGGCTTGGATGTAGGCATGTAAAAACGATGCCAAAAGCCTATTTGATCTAAATATATCTATTCGCAAGTCGGGGGGAAAAATGCTGATTCTGATATTGAGCACTGCAGTCTGCTTTGTGTTCTAACCTAAGTGTAGCAAGCTGGCTTAAATCATCAAATATTTTTGAACTCTGCATGGAGGCGGATGTTGTCTTACAGAGTGAAGGGAAGGCTGACATGTACTGGCATGCTCCGAGCAGACTTTATAGCACTGAATAAGGATCACACCGTATTTAAATCGCAACAGGACAAACCACCCAGCCTTGCCTCCCCTTGGGAGCGGGGAACACCCCTGGCACTTCCTCTTGGGGTGGGAAAGCTCCCTTCCAGATACGTCCCAGGTGCCGATAAGGAACTTGGAAGCATTCGTTAAACGGAGTTAATCAGGTTTGTTTTCATTTTTACGGTACACGGCGATGGTGTTTGCAGTGACACCCTCTGCTATTTTTTCTTTCCGAGCTGTTTTAAAACAAAACCCAGGCAAACAATGTCCTGTCTGCAGAGAACAGGAGCTGCAGTGTGCCGCGTGGAAAATGAGGGAGAACTTCTGTCTCGAGGGAAAACATACGAATTTTGTGCTGTGATTTTTGATGCTGAATGATCAGGTTCTGTTTTTATTAAGGCAAAATATATATATTGTACAAGAATAAGTGTTATATTTATAAACACTTCCCTGGCTCTATGAGCTCTTGTTCACCTTACAAGAAACCTGTTCATGCTGCAATAAAAATACATACATTTAATTCTTAAGCAGTGAATTTGCACATTTTACCCTTAATTCACAAAGAAAGTTTGGCTCTACAGAAACCTGTGGTTCCTTTCAAGGCAGCTGCATGAATTTACATGGAAAATATAAACTGGCGTGGGTAATAAACTCCTTAAGCCTCGAAAGGATTCTGCTTAGGATCCCTGGACAGGGTGTGCAAAGAGCCTTGTTCAGAGACGTTCCTGGGTGTGCACAATGTGTTTTCCTGTGCTGTCCCTTTGGTTTTCTTGGACCGGTTTTAACTCTGCCTTCCAGAAGTTAAAGATGCAGCAAATGTGTCAGAAACTTCTGGGGGAATGATGCTCCGTCCAGGTTTGATGCTGCCGGAAAATTCAGTAAAATCTCAGGTCTGATAGCTGCAGAACTGGTGTGTGTGGGCTCAGCAGCCTGGTGCAGGAGGCTCTGGTTACGGTGGGCACGTTGAGGGCACTTTGTGTCCCCGGGCGGTGGGTGGGAGCCGAGGTGGCCGCGCAGCCCCTGCCCAGCTCCCCGTGCTGGCTGCGCATTTTTCAGGGAGCTGGTGGCAGACCTTCAGCTGCTGGCAAGCCTGAGCGCTGCCTCCTTGCTAGCTTTGGTCTGACCACAGGCATGAAGAAAATGGAGGTCAGGGATGAGCCAGCGGCTGGAGAAACCTCGGGTAATCCTTCTGTAACCACGGCAGGAGCGTGCTGCCCATGATCTGTGAGCTCATCTGCTCTGGAAACATCCTGGGTATGACTGCACCGATGTTAACGCGGGGACGCGCCTTCCAAGTCGGAGAGCTGCTCTGGTCTTTGGTGGGCTCCACTGAACGAGTACAGGGTTTGTGAAGAAGGAAACCCTCTGCTAAACCAAACCGTTCGGGGGGATGCAGGACTTGGAGGGCCAGCAGCGAGGGAGCCTGCACCAACACCAAGTCAGGCTGACGCTGACCTCCTTTGGGTTTTCGGGCATGGCCAAGTGATGGATGCCGAGGTTTTGCGATGTGGCGGTGGCGCGGATGTTGAAATGCCGATGGTGTGGGCTGGGCTGGACGTGCCGTCCCTCACATGCGGCTGGTCCTGGGACCTGAGCCGGGCCGACGGCGGTGTGGGTGCCGCAGGGAGGAGCTGAAGCATGCTCTGAAGGCTGTGCTGCACGGTTTGGGGGTGCTTTGGAAGCTCTGGTCAGAGGGGAGGTTCGTTACAGCGAGAGGCGGTGGGCCAGCAGGGAGAAGTGTGTGAGGACCACCTGGGACTCCGTGTCCTAGCCCATTCTTCCAGAACGGAAAGTGCAAAAAGAGCAAAAGACCCCGTGATAAAAACTGTTCCATGTGAATGCGCGGATTTGGACATAGAACATCGCAGACGCAAATTTAGATGCTGTCTTGAGGCACCTCTGGTCGTTTGTTCTGTTGTTTCCCACATTCGGGGCCTTGGGAGAGGTATGATGAGATCTGATTAGCAGTAAGTCTGTTAATTATAACTTCCAAATCAGAGCATCGGTGCAGAAGCATCGCTTTCTGATTTGGATTAAAAAGCCCTTCATCTCAACAAAGCACAGTCAGCGCGGATGATAGCGGAGAGCACTGAAGTACATTAGATCAAGTCGATGCGTTTCATGTGTGATGCCAAAATGGCTAATGAGCTACTGCAGCCTGAGATTTATCACCACGGCTTGCTTACGCTCCTGCAACTCGCTGCCCAAAGCTATCTGTGTGTGTAAACTCACCTGCTGGTTTGTCTTCCAGTTCTGCCGAGAGCCTGCGTGCGGGAGGTGTCACACCTGAAATTTAGCGCAGCCTGGTGGGATCCCTTCTGTGCCGAGCGCTGAGCTTAGTGCAAGGTAACTCGCAGGAGTGGACCTGGACGTGGGAGCATCTCGCTGCCCACTCTCCTCTCTTCTTCCCTGCTCTGCCCTCCTCTCAGCTCTCCACGTCACGGACCTCTCCCAGGATACCTCGGATTCATTCCTGTTTGCTGGGAGGTCTCTGTGTGTCCCCAGGATAACGGGAAGGTGCTGAGAGCATTGCATAGAGCTCCCTGAATGGCATCGGGTGAGGTCTGGGGGGCTGCAGGCCCATGATAGGCACTCAGCTGTGGACAGGGTGGTTTTTGCTGATTTTGCTGCTCTTATGTCAAGGTTATGTTGTGCACGAACAAACTCAGGCTTCTTGAAAATAGATAAGCTGTAGATTTAAAGGCTGGAGATGTAGAGAATCCACCTGGTGTGCCATGAACCCAAGGCAGAGAGAGCCCTTGGGAGGAAAACTGTCTGAGCACTGCGGTATCAGGACTTCCTCCCGTGTCCAAATTCCCTTCTGCAAGGCCTCACTAGGCAGTGTTACAGCTCTGCACGTAACGCAGGTTTCCACAGTTGTCTTCAGTGACAAGTTGTCTGAAGGCAGGATAAGACAAAGCCCCCGTGTCTACCGGGGTGGAAGTCTGACACGAGCAGGTGAAGTGACCTGACTGTATACAGAGATACAGAAACAACTATTTTTGCCTTCAGGACTTGGTGGGCAGAAAATAGCTCCGTCGTACCAAAGCTGGGACATCTGGTGCATAAAAGTGTGTGGTGTTCTGTAATGAATTGGAAATGGCATTACTGCAATATATATAATAACATGGAAATAGTGCAGTATGGCGTGAGGAACTTGTATAGAATCTATAAAATGTCATGGTTTTCACATACATTGTGGAAAAGAGAAAATAACTTCGAGTGTAAAGGATATGGAAATTCAGTGCATAAACATCAGTGCATTCGAGGATTTTTCATGCAACAAGCTAGATTTATCTTTCGCAGAGAAAATCTATAAACATCAATGACTGCAGCTACACGAGGAAGCCTGGGCATGCAACAAAACCTACTTTTCGATAGACCTCTTTCCTTAAATTTAAACAATGGAGCCCTAGAAGATCTGAGATCTGATTCATTTCTCATTAGTATCAGTTTCATCCAGGATACCTCCTGAGATTTGAAAAAAGCTGTGCTGTTTAACACCTGAGTAAGCGAAAATCGGGTTCATTTTCCTGTTTGAGATCAACAGCGTTTCAACAGGCAAAACGAACTAGGGCTCTCGAACCACCCGGGTCGCTTTGGGCAGTAATACACCAGGCCTGTGCAACTTGTAAAGGTGCTGAGAAATTACCCTACCAGATCGAAGTGGGGTTGGGTTGGAAGTCTGAAGGAAACCCAACATTTCTTGAGAAGTTAGGATTTCTTTTTTTATTCCCCACCTTTTTAAGCTCTCATGAAAACGTAGGTGCAGCTGCCACTGGCATCTCGGCAATGAGTGCTTGAACACAGGGCATCATCTCCTAGGTCAGAAGCACCCGTGATCCTCTCACCTATTGGTGGCATGGCAGAAGAGATGGAAACGTGGAAGTGCGAGACCACCTTCGTGGAATATCACGTATCAGAGTATTTTGGTTAGTGCACGTGTTCACAAGCCGCGTCCCCACGGTACGGTACCCCAGGGACACACAGCAGAGCACGACGCAGTTTACTTCTAAGTCAGGCCTCTGCTGTATGGCTCGTATGGCTTTGTAAGAATTTAGCAGCAATATCAAGAAAAACCAATATAAGCGGGCCATTAATGAATAGGTCCTTGAGCGTCAGGAAGCAGACGTTGTTGGAAACTTGGGTAATATTACTGTTGGGTTTTATTAATTAAATATAGCTATTAATATGACCTTGGATTTAAACACAATGACCTCTTTTGTGAGTATGATTAGCAGATGTTTACCATAATTCTTCACTCTGTGAAAAATGCTTGTTGCACCCAATAAAAACAACCATATTTACTTTGCTAAATCAAATATTTGGAACTTGGGTCTTACTTTATATATCATGGCTCCAGTGTCTTAGACTTTCCAAGTTTAAGGTTGAGAGCCCTTGGAGTAACATATGTGGTAGATCTCGGAGTACAATGACCTATTGTATTAGCGAGCGTGGTTTTTTTTCCTCTTTGACGTTGTATCTTCTACAGTGGAACCAGTGTTCTCCACCAGCCTCTGGATTTTGTTTTTACAGAAGTGTGGGGAGAACATTTTGGAATCCACAAGGCTTTCTATATTTTGTCCGTTACTGGTGGGAGACTTCCTTTCCAGAAGAACCGTAGCAATGGAAGCAGGAAACACAATTTCAGTTCTTAAAATAAAGCTGGAAGTTATTTTCATTTTCAATAGCATCTCACCTAATTTTAGGCTGTAAAAAGTTTGTTTCGTGATGATTTTCCTTTTTGTACTGAATTCAGAATTTAGAAGCAGTAAGTCGCTCAATCCGGATCGTGCCCCCACCCTCCCAAAAAAGAAACAGAAAAAGGCCACCTGCTGCCCACCGACTACAACAGGTATTTTCTGTGCGAGCATTGTTTCCTAGCTGCTGTGGTCAATTTTAGTAGCGGGTCTGCTGCCTGCTTGTCTGCCCTGCCGAAAGGAAATAGCAAGGGAACAAAACTATGCTTTTCTTGGGAAACCACTCCCTTTGGAATGGAGAGATATGGCTCGCCACTTCTGTTTTGTTTCCCCCTCCAAAGTAAGCAACAACATTGCGAGGATCAGGGACAGCGAGCAAAGAATATTATTTAAAAGGCGTCATCTATCCAGCCGGTGCGCTTCAGGAAAAGGAGTCTCCTGCTTCATATTTTAAGGAGTGTAATAAAAATAGCAGTCGGTTTAAGAAAGGGGCTGATGGACCGGAGAAAGTGACAGCAGCAGCACGGGGAAATAGCACTCCATTTATCTGAGCAAGCTAGCACATTGATAATGCTCCTCTCTGCAGTAGGTGCTATCAAGTCAGAGACGATTTGTATCCACTGTGTGGCAGGTTACTTACATGGGAACAAGTCTCCCCGACATTATTGCAGATCGTCATTAACTAGCTACTGCTGTTTGTTTGTCGTTACCTGCTAGACGATGTTCGTGAGTCATGTCGTGTCATTTGTATACCTCACCCAGCTCAGGGACCTACTGCTTCTAATACGACGCAGCCTGGCATCTGTTCCCTCGCTTCGTTTTCCTTGGGGAAGAAAAAAGTGGGAAAAAATACCGGCTGAGGCTTCCCTCTTGCTGCAACTTAAGCAAAGCAAAGGTTGTGTAGCATGCGCTGAACAGGCTGCAGTGAGCAGCACCAGTGGGCACACACAGACAAAAGGGCCAGCAAAAGTAAGGAAGAAAGATGGGCACTTGGAGATCCTCAGGTCTGATGCTGCAGGGGTGTGAGGACCCAGGTAGGGATTAACGGCTCTAGGTGGGATATCCTGCTTTCTGAAGGTATTTAATCAGTTGGATTTGCATCCTATAAGCTTCTTTCTGACTTGATTATCTTTCTCAGCGTGTTTCAGTTTCCTTTTCCTTTGTTCAGTAATATTTGTCATTACTGTCTGTTTATTAAAATGTCAGATCCTTTTCAGCTCACCACCTGAAGGCTCTTTTTTTTTTATATATATTCCCAAGTTTTGCAAGTTTTATCCGGTGATTTTTCTAGCCTGAATTGTTTTCCTTCGGCAGCATATTTCAGCCCTGTACTGAAAATACTGGGTCAGATCGTCGCTTTACAAGTCTTCGGAAGCCAATTGCAGTATCTCCATTGAAGGCAGAGCATCTGGTGATTTGTAGCTGACAGTGTGCCCCATTATATCTCTCCTAAATAGTTGCGGGTTAGGTCACTCAGGAGAGAAGGCTATAATTTTGTATGAAAGCACAGTTTGGAGGAACTATGATATCAGCACCACTGTTATAAAACATGAAGTGCTTTGTCTTCTCCCTTATAAAATGTGTAATTTCTACCCATTATCAATATTATTACAAGAGTCCTTGCAGTAAACTTGTCTTTTGATGGGCAGAAACTTGTCTTTGCTAGGAGCGAACACGGTAAAGTGTAACTTCTCTTTTAAAGGAGAATAAATAACAGGAATGAAGTTTACTAGAACACAATAAAGCTGTTTCCAGGAAAGCTGCTGCAGGGGCATGTAGGATATGCTGAAGATTTATACTTGGGGTGAACATGTGCAAGTACCGTAATGATGCTGTAGAGAACATTGGAGTAAAATATTTGATCAACAGATATGTCTCGAGAAGATCCATGGTTTGGTTTCCATGCTAGTTTTCAGATTACAGCGAGACAGTTAAATGAAGGTTCCCTTAAACCTGCGCGCTAATAAATCACGGTGCCTGGGTGGAGGTCAGATCTATCACAGTTACCTCTTTCCTAGATAGAGCAAGTTTCCACTGCCCACAGATTTGCCGAGTTGTTCGGCTCGCCCAGCGGATTTGAGGATGAGCACCAGGAGAGGGGAGAAGCAGAGAAGGAAAAGGTTGGTCTCAGCAGCGCCCTACAGCTGGCTGTGCAGCTCCTGCCTCGGGAAGGGGCTGGAAGCTCAAGCATGGCTTGTCCTAGCTAGGCGTGCAGTTGGTTTGAGCTAATTCAATCAACATTTGGGACGCTGTGGTGAAATAAAGTGGGGGGGGGATAAAAGAAGAAGATCAATAAAAAAGGTGGAGTAGCTGCTGTGATTAAGAAAAAAGATTACTGATGATTTATTGATTCAGTCTTCAGCTTGCCATCTTAATCAGGTTTTTTTTTGTTAATGTTATTAATGTTTATGGCTTAGTACCACGTGCCAATTAGAGTAGACTGTAATTAAGTCTCTGGGCCTGATAACGTTAGGCATCGCATAGCACAAAGCTGCTGCGGCCTTCGCATCGCCTGTTACTGGAAAGAGAAACTTAGGTCTGAAAATCTGGTGCAGAGCGCTGAAAAAAGCCCGTTCTCTTTTCCATGTAAGAAGCAGTTCTTTCTCTTTTCAGTGTAAGAAGCAGTTCTTGTGGTTGGCCTTCCTGGGAACTTCGGAGAAAGACGGTGCCGAAGCCTGTTGCTAAGCTTTGAGTTTTGAGGGAAGTCACCCTGACCAAGCCCATTTTCCCCTGCATCAAGTGAGAAACGTTCCTCCAGCTCAAGCTGAAGCTGTGGAGACCTCGTTTCTGTGGCCTTTTCATCTTCAGGCAGTGTCTTGTCTACTTGGGTCTGTTGGCTGGGCCCAGGGCTTGTCTCTAGGGGTTAGCAGGACCCCCGGTGTGGGGTCTTACAACTTGGAGAAGCTGCAGCACGCGCCCCGAGGTCTTCCCTTTGCTGTGAGCTGGGAACAGGATAGTTGAAGACTCTTTTTTTTTCTTTTGTGTAGGGGGAAACATGAGAACTCATTGTTGTGAACCGGTAGAACTGAGTCACAGAGGGTTTAGTCAAAGAAGAAATGCATATCACCAGTGCAAACCAGAATACAAAACGTGCTTTCTTCATTACTCACTGCACCGCAAGGAGAATCAAAATCACTCAAAAATTGTCGGAACAGCTCTATGTTGCTTAGATAAAGTAGCTTGGATGGGGCAGATTTTGTGGGAATTGCTTCCGATGTATGTAATGCGACATGCGAAGCCAACTCGTTGTGAGTTTTTCCAGTTGTGTGCAATTAAGTTAGATTTAATCAAAGAAGTTTGCATTACTTAGGTTGTTCCACAACGCTCGCACGGTGTCTTGGGGTGTCACCGAACGAGTTGTGGCCGTTCGGGTGTACTGCTCTTGCAGACAGTGCGGTGAGAACACGCAATTCAAAATTCCGCGTTAATCTAGATGCTGAATTTTCAGAGCTGTGTTGGGCTCAGAGGTGCTCGGCTGCACTTTAAGCATAAATGCCGTTGTTTCGGACACGCCGTGAGTCGCTCCTTTGTGCCCTTACTGTATAAGAAAAGATTTACTGTATGGTTTGCTGGGGCGGGGGGTTGAGTTTAACCTATCGTGTCAAACCCGGTCCTTCAACTTCCTTCCCTGCTTCCACATGGGTAGCCATTGTGGTCGAGATTTGTTCTTGAAATCAGTGTGGTGTAACACATCACAGCACGCGTTGCGCTGCTTCAAAAAACGTGCCGTGCCGCCACTCCGCCAGCCCGCGGGGCAGAGCCACGTCACCCTCGCGGCCCACGTCTTGAAGCCATCGAGGCACCGAACCTCGGCTGTGTGGCTTCTTGGGTTCACGGGGACCTCTCGGGTCGTGTGTCGCTTCTTGGCTCTTGGCAGCCGCTGAGCAGCGCGGTGGCCACGTCTTCCTGTGCGAACACCACCTCGCCAGCCTCGGCACTGCGCCCGAGGAGCTGCAGCCAGCGCCTTGCCTTGTCCAGGAAGCCTTACCCTTGTTTTTTAGTCTCTTCGTGGTCCAAGGGTGAGCAACTGGGTCTTACAAAGCCCCTGAGGAATCAAACAGTAGAAATATCCTTTATATTATTTTTCAGTCCAGCCCTAACTTTGTGCACCATCGATTCAACACGTTTTGAGTTCACGTTTAGCTAATCTGGTAGTGGCTGCAAAAGAAATGTCATCTTAGTAAATCTGAGTCTTAGACAAGGCAATAATTGATATTCAACTGCAGAAAACAAATAGGCGTTTAAAAGTGAGCTTTTTCTCCCCTCTAAGCAAAAGCCAGTCCAACCTACCAAAAAATAACTAATTTTATCTTTGCGTGCTCTCTTGCAGCTGCTGGAAAAGTGGCTTTGCATTCCCCGAGCTCGGTACACAAATAACGGAGTAAATAAAAGGGTTTGCTGACGCAAGCGTCGTGAGGCACACACAACACGTGAGTTGTGAACAGTCAAATCAGCAAACAAAGAAATGTGCCTTCTTGAGTGTCCCGGGCAAACCTGGGAAGGGTGGAAAGCAGCAATGGTGTTTTTTTTTTTTTTTAGCGTGAATGTTTTTAAAACATTGCCGACTGCTAGTGTCAACAAAGAAGCACTGACGGAGAAAAGCGGGAATAAATGCGTGATTGGAAAGGTGCATCAGAATACAGTAATTATATAAGCTTTATTTTGGTTGCCTTTGATGCCAGCGTAAGTACGTGAGAACTAATGCACTGTAGAGGACAGGTTTGTGGTTGAAATGCACTTGATAGATTTTGACAAATTAAACAGTTGTAAAGATGTTTGGAAGTTATCCAGATCTTTACTGTTATTTATGTCACTGAACTAAAAAATCAGTGGTTAATTTGCAGTTCTTATAATTTTTATGATACTTATGTTGTTGTAAATTTAGCAGCGTGCAGCATCAACTCAGCGGGATACATTTTATGTTGTCAGCTACCTTTTGACATCATAATAGATTTCAGTTGCCAAAGCTTGAAGAGAGAGAGAATAAAATGTAAGCGCGCGCCGCACGAGGGCTTGGATGGCATCCAGCAGGTAGGCGAGGAGCGCAGTGCGGGGCGCAGCGCGGCCGGGCTGCATCCCTGGGGGGCGGCGGGACGCCCCGAAGTCCTCATGCCCGTCCCTCAGCCCGTGGCCACAAAGGTGTTGAAGTTGAAGGCCGGATGAGATGCTGATACGATGGGGCTCTGCGGTATCAATGAAGGGCCTTTGAAGTCCCGGCGGCTGCTTGCAGCTGATAACCGCGGGGGCGTGCAGGCTGCGGCGCTGAGCGTGTCTGGTCTCAGCCCTGCCTCTTGTCCCACCGCTGGGGCTTTCTCCTGCATCCCCACAGCACGTGGCGTGGCCACTGGTTGTGGGAGGTTGAGATTTGGTCTTCCAGCCCTTGTTGTGCGCTCTCTGGGGGCTTCCACATCACTGAGGGTATGAGATGGGAGTGCTGGCTTGGGCACAGTGTCGCGTTTCAAGTCGTGTTTCCTGGGCAAACACCGACAGCTGATAGAGAGCGGCCTGAGCAAGCCTGCAGCGGGCTGCGGTGGCGGCTGGGAGCCGCTCCGTTAGCGTGGGGCAGCGGGGATCGAAGGAGAAGGCCCAGCAGGAGCTTTACAGAGTGCCTCCGGTACCTGAATTCACCCACTCGGCAAGCTTTGTCTTGTAGAGACTTCTCACAATATTTTTCTTTTTATAGAGACTCTCTGTTCTCTCTATTTATAGAGACTTTTTTCTTCCATTGTCTCCTATCCTGGAAGAGACACGTACCTCGAGTTTAGGTGGCTTAAAGAAGAGACGGAGTTGTTTCCCTCTTGGGAGGATTATTTCAGTGGGGTAAAACTGGGGTGTTTGAGTCTGAGGAGCGAGCCCTACCTCGGGAATGTGCGACAGATGAGATGGGCTTTGCATAAAGCACAGCCATGCCCTTCCCATCTTCTGCTTCTTTCCACATTTGCCCTTTGTCTCCTAAGTCTGAAAATGGAAGAATTTATTAACGTTTGTTTCCCCCTGTTTGTTCGTTAGCTGCGTTCTCAAGGGCGTTTCGTGTGCTCTTTCCACTCTAATGGGATTGTCCATTGAGTCCAGCGCTGGCACGTTGGGATCCATTCTCACCGATAGCTGATTAAGCCAGAATCTTCCTCATCCGTAGGTAATCCCAAAATACAGGAATTGTTACCGTGAGATTGCTTTTCTAACGTTTGGGGTTTATAATTAAGTGCTTTGTAGCCGTCCTCCCTCCTCATCAGAGTCTTTAGCCATGCTGACTCCAGCTCTTTGATTCCCTTCTCCTTTCTCGATCATCTTACTTTTTTCTTTTTTTCCTTTCTTTTTTTCTCTCTGGAGGTAGCTTTACGTCTGACTCTCTGGGTACTGCTTCAAAGCTGCATGACTTGGAGTATGTTTGGGGCACGAAGGAAATATCTTAGAAGGTCGCCCTGCTGGTAGGTTTGTGGTTGGTCTTGCTCATCACTGACACCGGCGATGGGATCACAGCAGCAAAGCCAGAGCAGCTGGGGATGGAGGAGCTCATTTAACTGGGGCTTATTTTCACCATCCCCACCTTTTGGCAAAGTTGAGCCTGGAGATGGAAGAACGTGGCGAGCTCTGTTTTCAAGTGGGCAGCAAATGGGGTGGTCAGAACTTCAGATTTTGGCAAAGGATCCCTGTAAAGGCCAGGGATCTGGGCAGAAACGTGCTCTTCGGTCAGGCAGCCGCGTTCCTGTGCGCACACCTGTGAGATGCTCGTTCGGTGCTCTTCAGGTTGAAGAAACTGGTCTTGTGTGTTGGAAGAACGAGACCCAATTTCCATTTCGCTTAGAAGTAGCAGACTAGCGCGGTCTGTGTTCACTGGCTAGACTTACTCTGGCTAATGTTTGCCAGATTCTTCTATTACATATTAAAATCAGATCTTTTGAGTGGGTTTTATTTTTGTGCGGGTTTCAAAAAACTAGGCCAGCCCTAACAAGCACATTTTTGTTTTTGTTGTTGCATTTTGTCATTTTACATATTGAGAAATGGAATGCAAGAAGAAAAAAAGCCTGCTAACATAAAAAATTATATATATATATATATAACTTTGCATTATTCTGCATAAGCATTAAAATCTGACTGATAGTTTGTGTGTACAGGCAGCTTTTTATGGTGTTTCCTTTCCCCACCCAAAGATCGCAGATGTTACGATAAAAATTAATGCCCTTTTATTGTAAGCTTGGCGTAAATAGGGTCACACGGTACTCTGGTTGCTAACAAATGCAGTAAGATTGAGGTACGAACATGAATTTGTCAGGGCGGGAACTCCAAAAAGAAAACGCAGAACATTTTTCCCTCCTTAAACCCAGATATTTCAGTATCATCAAGTTTTTCTTCTAACCATCAGAAGCGCATCCCTGTTTGAGGAATTCAGCTTTAAAAAATGTCTCTGTAAATTGAGATTTTAGGACTACCTATTTGGAGGACGTTCTGTGTGATAAATGACCTTTATAAGGCAAAAAAAAAAAAAAGGTAATTTTGCATGTCTGCTTCCTAGGATATGTGATAATAATAAATGAACGTTTTATATATCACCATATATATCTCATGGCAGAACAAAAATCAGAAGATATATTATTCATTATTCCTGTTACTTTATATTTAAAAGGCAAAGGTTTTTGCTTCTGTGCCAAAACAACTGCTACAGAATATATTTGTGACAATCCCCACAAATATGAAGGGTGGAGAGATCTTCTGGGTCGTTAGTAGTGAAGGGATGCCTCTAATTGTGTTCATTTGAACATTAATACATTAGTGCTGCAATTTAAGTACTGTTACTATTAAAAATTAAACTGGAGGGACAGTGTGCAGATCACATGCTTTCGTGTAAGTTGTCAGGTGCGGTGTTTGCATATTTAGCCTGCCATTTCAACACGAAAATGGATGTTTGAGGCAGGGTTTGGCTTTCTGAAGGACACTTTTTCTTCTTTTTTTTTTTTTCCTCCCCGGTTTCATTTCTTGCGGTGGCGTTTCTTTTCATGGATACACTTGCACCACCTGAGCAAAAGTTGCACTGATTAAAATCAGAGGAGGATAAGGAGTAACTTGTTTGCTGTCCTGAAGTCCTCTTGTTGTTCTCCCCTTCCTCCCCCCGCCGTGTCCGCAGCCGTTCTGCAATATGCAACCCCCTTCGAGCACTGCCTGCGGAGCTGGAGTAGCTCTGGCATGTAGATTTCCCAGTGGGAGAACTTGTGTGGATGGTAATTTTAATGAGACCTGATTTAAGCAGTAGAATAGATCCATAAAACTAATACAAGCAGACTTTCAAGAGCTCTACTATTTGTCAGGGCAGTGAATTTTAGAGGTGCATCCATTGGCTTGGTAAAGAATATTATAATCCTGAAAACTTAACCGGTATTAATTCAGATTGTTTCTATGCAAAGTACTACTGAGAACTTCTCGAATCCAGGGCAGGCCAAATATAGACTTATTTATTTTTGAGGCTCAACTTTCGTCCAAAAAGCATGCTAGAACCACAGGAGCTGAAAGCTGTGCTCTATATGAATGAATGCAAAGTCTGTACGAGTGCGCACAGCTGTCTCCGAGCTGGGACAAACCCTCAGCTCTGCCTTTTTCCCCCTCATTTTAGGGCACCGCGTGGTCCGTACGTATTCCAGCCTCTCCCATTGTCACACCTAGTTAATGGCAGTAACACAGTTTTCATCTGTCCTGCAGATAGAGGCGTTACACCCATCCAAGGACCTGAATGGTGCTTCAAGAAATGCACTTTCTGCCTTTTATTTTTCGTCCTGGTGCTCGGGAGCTTCCCTTGCTATTGTTGGAAATTGTCTCGTTCTGCTTGGCCTTGCTAAACTGTTTTCTTTCCTCTCTTTCCTCACGAGCCCTCTCCCTCGGTGGCGTGCCTTGTTTTATTTCATTCCTCCGGCTAGCTATTTTCACAGCAGCTATCTAAACGGCGGTGAGAAAGAGGGCAGGTGGGGGAATTTGGGGAGGGAGCTGGGCCTGCTCAAGGCGGGGTGGAGGTGGCAGTGGAGGAGCTCATTGAAGGAAGGCTGGGGAGACCCAGAAAAGCAGCGGAGAGCAAGGGGGAAGAGGGCAGAGGAGCAAAAAGGGGGAAAAAGGAGGAGGGGAAGGATCGATGGAGCCAGAGGGCAAGGAGCAAGAGGTCAAGGACTGAGGTGCTCTGCACCGTGTGCCCACCCGACTGTCCCCGAGAGCCCGTGCGGAACGGAGGTGGCTTCTGCCAGGGCAGCAGCGGTGACGTGCATTGAAACCGTGCAAAAGTTTATTTGCTTTTTTCCTTGCAGGATATGCTAAGTGATTTTGCAGTTGGAGTAGAGTGGCATTATTGCACTTAGCTCTGCATTTATTAAATAAATTTGTTCTCCAACTCGAGTGTTAAGTGTGTATTATGAAACCTCGGAGCCAATCTTAGTGGTTGCAGTGTGCAAATATTTTTAAAATTATGTAATTAAACAGGGCTTGGGCTGCAGTGTCCACTGAAGTGATTTATTAATTGCATGGTTTGATTAAATTTAATGTTATTTTAGTTTATACAGAAAGGGTCGGTATCTTTTTCGCAGATAGGGACATCTTACACGGCTGTCAGTGGCGGTTCAGAGGTCCTTATGAGGAATCTTTAGCACCCAATTAAATATTAACCAAGAAGATGTGACTCGTTCCTTCTCTGTCCCTGAAACTGTGTTTTGACATCTAAGGCTGGTGATAAAACTTTGCTCTGCAGAATCTCTTGCAATGCACTCCATTTATCACGAGATTATTTCTAAATTAATCACGCTAAGAATCTTGCCGTTGTAATTGTGCTGGGGCTCAGCGCCGTGTGATGTGTGTAAATAAAAAAAATGCCCTTTTAATTTCTCGTTCACGGCATCTAGCCGCTCTCGCAGCCAAACTCTATCTGTTTCCGTAGAATGTCATTGTAAAGGTATTGCGGTTACCGAGCGGCGGCTGTGATTGAAAAGTATGTAAACTAATCTTTAGTTGCTCGTGTCATTTTTATATTCCTATGTCAGAACACAAGAAGGCTGCTTTAAATTTGTCTTTCACTGTGTATTAATTTTCAAGTCTAATTTTTCTTGGGTTAAAGCATATACTGCGTTCTGCAGCACACATTGCCATGCAGCGCCAAACGAAATGGCTACTTGTGAAAAAGTACAAAATTAGTTCCCGCTCGATTACTGTAAAATACATATTTATTTTTGTGGGGACGTTTTTTATTACCAGTACATAAAGTACAATTAGCCTGCGTGGTGTCAGTGACTTGGACGAAGAAATAACCAGGCACCAGGCGTTTACCGCCGTGAAGACCCGTAAGTTGTAGAGCCGTGCATCGCTCTCCCAGAGCCGAGAAGGAAGGTGCAAAGGTTTTGTTATTTATTTTTCCCCTTCCTAGGCTTGCCCTGGGTGGTGTTCCTGCTCTTTTAAATGCAGACCATTTAAAATTAAATCCTCGGTTAATATGTCTGCATAAGAACTTCTTTGTCTCCTGATGCCCAACCATTGAAAATTAAATGTGGTTGTGGATAAGTATTTATTCATACCATACCTCACACCTGATCCTGTGTCAGTATGACATCATCCTTGCCACAAAGATTTCTAGCGGTTTAAAAACGTTCCGTTGTGAAATAGGTGGGAGAGGTAGGAAAGGGGCAAGGAAGGCAACAAAAATAAACTGCTGGTGGGATTTGATGTTTTGCCAATTAGAAATAAAATAAAATCATATTCTTAGGTCCACGCGCCGCCTTTGATCCGTACACAGGACTTCCATTTGTGCCAGGGCTGTGCAGCCTGCAGAGGGAAGGCTGTATATGACTTAATTTGTATGTTGTGGGAAGTACATTTTCCTAGCATGTGGTCTAGCTTACTTGAAGAATCTGAAACGCGTTATAAATGTAAATGCTGTGTTTAAGTAAAACTTCATTATGTTTTGGTGGTTTCCAAAAATGCACAGGATTTGACCTTAAAGTGTTATTTCAAGGTGTTATGATGTATGAGCTAGACTTTGTAGTCTTCTAAATTAAATCTTTGAACATGTTATTATTGTATTTTGGCATTGGCAAGATGCAGTTCTCAGCTATTTTCTGTCACAGCCTTCGTTTTCCTTACGCGAGTAAGGAGACGGGGCCGGATCCTTCCGGAAGGCGCGTGTGCGGGCCGGGGAGCGCCGTGCACCAACCGTGGCGTGACTCGGGACGGGTTCGCCCCTTGGACTGGGGCCCGAGCTGACGGTTCCTCCTGGCACGCGGCTCGGCATCGAGGTGGAGCCGGAGCTTCCGCAGAAGGGTGTCTGCAGCCACACGGGCCACCGCTCCGCTGCCGAGGCCCACGTAGGATGTGGTGAAGGGTTCAGCGTTTGGATCCCGATCTGGTTTGTATATAAAAGGGGTTGTGTTTCTGTTTGGAAAATATGAGCCCCTTTTACGTAGCCCAGGTGCGGATTAGCTCTAGACCGTTCGCCCATGCCTGCGTTTGTGGGAGACTGTTTTCAATTCTTACAAAGAAGCCGTACAAGTCAGGCCATAGAAACAGCAGAAGCAATCCAAAAAAGGATTAATATATTTATATATATATTAACAAAGTGTTTGCGATCTCGGAATGGGAGCCTGGACGTAAGAACAGACAAAACCGCTGCAAGCATGCTTTCTCCCAAAGAAAACACTGGCAAAACGTTTCCACCTTTGCCTCCCACCTGCGCTCAGGGCTTATGTTTCTCCTTCCCCACCCAACGGCCCTGTGCTCGCGCTGAAGCAGGGCGAGGAGCTCTGCCAGCCACGGGTGCCATCCAGGCAGCACCAGAGGGCACGGGGACAGCACTTAATGTCCCCACCGTAGGCCGGTGGTGGTGGTGGTGCCCTCGGCCTGCCGGGGAGGCAGCGGGGCGGGAGGCTCGGCCTCGCTCTGCCGCGGCGTTTCGGAGCACGGAGCGGGGTTTGGGCTGGGGTGTGTTGTTGCAGAGAAGGCAATTAAGAATAAGAGCTCTGAGTCAGCAGCCGGGGCTGCGGCCATCGCGCCTGAGAGCGGCCGCCTTTGAAGTGCTGTTTTTGGTACCGTTTTCACGACGCGTGCTCGCGCTATGAATCACGATGGTTACGCGGGTGATTTTCCCTCAAGAACGGAGCCAACCCCAAACAAACGCGGGGCCGCTCTTTCGGTCCAACGCGCCAGGCCCGGCCTTCTCGTGGGAGTGCCCACGGGGCCGCTGAGGCCGTCTGTCTGTCTGTACGTGGCGAGGTTGTGTCCCCCCGTGTGCTCAGTGAGGGAACGAGCCACCAAACGTCAGGCTCCTTCCCCATCCACAGCCCTCCTCGCAGGCCTGGAGCTCCCTGCCTTCCTCCTCCAGCAGCCCGTGGCACCACTCAGGGTTTTCGTGCGGTTTTTCCTGAAAATTGGAAGAGGATCTGGCCCCAGGCCGCTGCCCGTCCTCTGGATTAGGGGAGGAGAAAACACTCGTGCCATGAAATACCCTTTCAGTGGGAAGACTTTGGTCTTTGCCATGGCTCCGGGATGGTGGGCAGCTGGAAGTAGCTGGTGCCAGAATTTGATGTCCCAGATGGGAAAGACACGTGGGGTATATCCCCTTCTGCATTATGCCCTCCTTGCATCCTGAACGGGGCGATGCTTAGAAACACACCCCGAACCGAGTTCAAAATGGATTGCTTACCCGTGTTTCTTGAACAGATAATTTTGCTGGCACATTATTATTCACCCTCTGCTATTTTCACACCGTGACACTAAACTAGAGAGAAGAAGAGATTGAAATTCTGACCGGTACGTTATCCTGATACCTGACGCACTGTGTCGATATGAGAGTATCTTTACCACAAGGACTTTCTTGGTGGTTTTACAGATCCTGGTGTGAATAAGTAGAAAACGCTGAACTAATAGCTCAAGAAGCAAAAATATTTCTTTTTTCTTAAAGAAATTGATTAACATGCAAATATGTACTGTATGCATATTAAATATCATTTCAAAATGTGATGGGCAGGAAGCATAAGTGATGCCATTTGGTTTTGTGGCATCAGTGTGGGTTGATTAAGGGGGTGGGGATAAATTTTGGGGATTATTGATATAGCATGAGTAGAGCCAGATGGTTGTATTACACATCTTTTGTGTTCTTGTTTGCTTCTTAAAGCAGTTGCAGAATTTTGCCCTGGGCAAAATTTACTCTTTGCTCGTATGTTCCCTTGTGAATTTACTTTTGACAAAGTACTTCTCAAAGAAGGGAAACACTGCTCTGCACCCGCAAACTCATCCCTTCCCTTTGCATTTGTGAAGTCAACAGCCCTGTACTTATAAAACATTTTGCAACTTGTGAAATAAATTAGCAGTAGGTGCAAGTTCAGCGCGTGTGTTGTTACCCCTCGGTACGTGGTATTGATTTCCAGTGTGTGTCATTTTTTAAATTTGCCTCACAGTGTTACGGAGACGAAACTGTGGAAATGGCAGCCGGTTTGTTGTAGTGCACTACTTATGTACTATTCTTCCATTAAAGAAATGTTGTCTTAAAGATTAATGAGCTAATTTTTCCACTACCTTTTTTTTTTTTTTTTTTTAAGTTTTGTGGTATACCTGATTCATGTTACCAAAAACACATACTTTGTGGTATTCAGGTTGAGTGGGAGAAGGTTGTGATGGGTAGGTGGTTCTGAACTGGGTGTTTGTGACATTTGTTGGAACTGCTTATCACCGGAACCACCAAAATTTACATGTATTTGTTATTTCCCTTTGAAAGCAAATTATGCTTTATTTCCCATAAAAAGACGAGTTTTTGTAAAAGCTTTGTAAGAAAGAATTCGTCTTCCTTCTGCCTGCTGTGCACCAGCACAACTCCATTGACTCAGCTGGGTTTACTCCCACTTTGCATCGCTGTAGGCCCAGGGTGACGAGGGCCCTCTGCATTTGACGATTGGAGTGGAAATGATCGTGACTGTAAATATGTTGTGTCCTTCGCCTCCGTGCGGGGCGGCGTGCTTGCAGACACGGAGCGGGCTCGCCTCGCTCTCGGTGGCAGGAGTTTTGTCGGGGCCGACTGCCGGCTCTCCTGCTCGCAGGCACTGACTCAGTGGCTCCGCTCCCGTGTTCCCTCTCTGGGCAAAGCCGACCCGACGTTTTGCCCAGGTTGCAGGTGGCAGCTTCGGGCCCTTTGTTGGAGCCAGGAGCAGTTGATGTAAAACCGGGCAACGAGCAGCTCTGACCTTACTGAAATCTCTGTCTAGTTCAGTCACAAGTCTGAGGCTGAAGCAACTTGCTTCTAATAATGATGCCATTGTGCTCATCCTATCTGATCAGTTCTCGAAATGTTTTAGTAAGTCTATCTTACAACATTATAAGAAGATAATCAGCTGCCTTAGAAGGTCCCCATCTGGAGTATAGAGTTCTTTTACTGAAAGATGTTTTGCCTTTCCGAGATAGCTCTCGCATTTCATCATCTGTTGTGCAGAGATGAAGTGCATATGAAAAGTCAGTGACTCTGAATCCATCTGTTGTTATTATTTTCCACTGATAATTGGCTTGAACAATGAAATGTCTGTGTCTGTAGCCTTTGAAACTGTACACCCTGTTTATTTTCTGGAGGTCTCGCTCCACTCTCACCCCCCCCTTTTTTTTTTGTTTTGTTTTATTTTGTTATTTTTTTGTTGTTGTTGTTTCATTTTCTCTCGAGCTCGTAACTAGTGGAGCTTGCATGAGGATGACATCTTTGACTCTGTGCATCAGTATGTGTCACTCAGCATCTAAAGCTTGCCTGCCAATTTTTGTCAGGGTCCTATGTCTGTTCTGTGTGGAGTAGAGATGAGGCTTACAGCAGGAAGACTGGCAGACCCAGACTTCATATATAACTTAACTGAAATGTAGTATTTATTTCGCTTTCTCTATTAAAATATTAATTGAGTCCAGTATCTAATACCTATGGAATTAGATACTACCTGTAATTGTATAATATATTCAGTTGCATCCAGTTTTGCACAATGCAGGGTATTAATATTGGATTCCACTAACAGCAGTTCCATTAGCTTGCTCAACCAGTATGAGATATATATGAGCAGGGAGGCATAACTACCAGCCAGAACTGCCAAAACAGTCATTAGAAGCTCCATTGGGATGGACAAAGGCTTTTACACAGTGATATACTGATTAAATTTTGTTCTATGGTTTATTTGCATCAAGGTTAGATCACTATCATCTATGTGAAACGTATTATTTAACGCCTTATTTGGAAGGTCATTTCAATGCAAAAATAGTGAGCGATACAGGGGCTCTACAATTTCTTGCAGGATTTTTTTCATGCTGGGGGGAGGATTTTTATCCTGCCAGGCTTGACTAGCTCTTAGCATTTTTTTTTTTAACGTGGTGAGCTTAGTCCAAGGAAAAGTAAAAACTCCCCCCCTTTGTGAGTGCTCAGTTGAACTGAGCACACTTGCTTCTCGTTAGAACCGTTAGTTATATCCACTGTCCTTCGGAGCCTCGAGCACGTGCTGCAGATTATTTCAGTAGATGTGTGCTGCTTCTTTTAAAGCCCGAATCTGCCTGTGTCTGCCTGCGAGCGCCGGTGTGTGTGCCTAAGTGGGCTTTCAGAATGAAATTTCAGTGCCGAAAGCAGTCGCGTTGTCCATGTTGCACTGTAGTCTGGAGCACAGGAGAGTAAGACAGAAGAGTGTAATCTTATTTGTGTTTCAATGGCAATCATTGAAAGCTGCAAGTTATTAAAAAATAATTAAATTACTAAACCCAACATGTAGCAGGGACTGACAACAAGAGGTCAATGTGATTTGACTCCTGAAGTTAGGAAGGGACGCTGGTGAATTCCAATTGCTTAAAAATTTTGCTGCTTCATTCTGTTTCTGGTATAGAAATATGCACGAGAGTGAAAAATAATTTATTTCTCTAGAAGCAAGAGCAAATCACGGTATATAATTATGTATATCTAATTATAATAATAAATGCTGAGAGGTGCTTGGTGGTTATCACGGTCTCTAATTTAGTTGTTTTTGGAATTAAATATAGTCTGGAGGGGTTGTTTTGCGAGACTAATATTTTGGAAATAACATTTTCGGGGGAAACTAAAGGATTTTTCTTTTCCTTTTCCCCAAATAAACTACTAATAGGTGTGTTATGCAGTGATTCATAACAGCTGAAATAGATTTATATGTGGAATGTATTTTATGTAGTAAACAAAGCATGGGGACAGTACAAGCAAATTCAGATTTAATATGTCAACTCAATCAAAAGTCTCAATTTCAAAACCTTGTGAAGAAAAACTGGGCTGGCAACGTACTGGATTTGACTACAGTTAATGAAAATGAATTTTACAGGTGGTGTTTGGTTGTGTTTCTGCTTTGGTGAGATGGATGGCTGAGCCAAAGCAGGCATAGCACACGATTTTTTTTTATTTTTTGCCAGAGCAATGCTTAGATTAGAAATGAACGTTTGGCATTGAGTTGTTGGTGCTGTTGTTATTTACTATTATACGAGGAAAGCGTTTAGCTCTGTGATTTGATTTGATTTGATTTTGCAGCTCCTATCCCCTTAAACAAGCTGTGTAGCTTGTCAGAGATCAGGACAGGTAGAATGCACAGCAGGCGTCTGATTTGAGCCAGTTACTCATTTGCTGAGTGTTTGTGTTTATGCAAAGGGGCCTCTTCCTGCATATTTAATCTAGAGTAAGGCAGTGGCTTTTGTTGTGTTTAGACCACATACCTTCAGTCCTTCCTTACACTGCAGCCAGTGTTGAAGCACAGAAAGGCTGGATAGTCCAAAGTGCTTTAGTGTTTGCAAACTCTCAACTTTCTGCAGTTGGTTGGGAATTACTGTACGTACAGCTCTAAGCCTTTTCTTCCTCATTAATGGGTAAGTTTGCACTACGGCAGAATAAGATACTTTTGTTTCTGTTCCATTTTAAAAACGCAGAAAATGTTTGCTTGTTTGTTTGAATTGTCCATAGCTCCGGAAGCAAACCTGGTCCGTTCAGGGAGTTTGTGGCAGGGAATCAGACGAGGAATACAGGTGTTTCTGGAATATAGTTGCGAATAAAGTAGTAAATGCCGTGCTGCAATAGGCAGGTATTTGCGGGGGGGCGGCGGGGGGAGCGAGTTCGGTGTTATTATTCTTTGTACTAACAAATCCTGTTTTGTAACTATCCTGAAGATAATGCTTCCATTGTTAGCTAAAAGCTTTCAAACAGTGTGCAACACAGAACTGCAAAAGCAGCAGCAAAAAAAGAAGAAGGAGGAAAAAAAAAAAAAAAACCCTCTGGTCTTTATTGTTTCCTTAGCAAGGGTCCTCACTAGAATGTCTGCGCTGTAATAGGAAGGTTTTTCTTATGTGGAAATTGAATCGTCTCTTCATTGATATTAATAGCACACTAGAGATGTTAGCCATGATGCAGAGTACCAGAACTGTGGAGTAGGAAACCTGATATTGCAGGGGGAAAAAATGACAGTCCTATTGCTCCTCAGTGTGGGAGACATCCCTCCATGAGAGCAGAGTTTGCATAATGGCATCCTAGCTTAACTATTTACTATAGGTATTTTAATCTCGAGCTCTTTCTTTTAATATAGATGTAATTACTCTTCGCTCGCTCTCGCACTTATTAACAGTGCAGCTCGGTTTCTGATTCAGTCTGAACAAATTAGTTTTAAAAATGACTTTCCAGAAAATCCATGCGGTGTGCTGCACAACGTATACTGTGCATGCAACGTACGCTGTGTTAGGAGAACGCCGGGGTCCAGCGAGAGGGAATTGGTATAAAAAATTAAAGAAACGATGACAAAGGGCACGTCTTCAAAGCAGACGATTGTAGCACAGACAGCGTTGGGAGAAATGTGGAAAATGTGCGCCGAGGCCAGAAGTAGTAGTTTTGGTTACCAATTAACTATTTCCTTCGTTTGAGTAACTCCTCTCAAACAGAAGAGTGTGCTGTTCCACCACATGTTGGAAAGTGTGAGAATCTGAATAAAATTTCATCAACCTTATTAAAATGTGTAGGGACTTTGGTCTTCTTGGGTACAAATCAGCCCACAGACTCGGAGGCATTTATTAACAATAAAGACTGCCGAGGGTTTTTAATAACAAAATTACAAATACCATATCTAATTGTAAGCGTATTACTTTTATGCACCAGTTTAAAATTAAAAAAAAAAAAAAAAAAAAAAAAACTTTTTATGAGGAAAAGTACCTCAGTCAAAGCACCTTGTGTGATTAGTGCTATTGTATTCTTAAATTTTGATTGATAGAGATAATAGTTTTCACTTAAAAATACAGACAGGTACTTTAACTTTCCATGACAATAGCTATTTGCATTTCTTTTATCTTTTTGTTTAACATTTGTGGGGGTTGGGACGGATTTGATTATTAACTCTTATTGCACACCGAGGTAAATGCTAAAACAAAGCTTTTGTTAAAGCTTCAAAGGTAAAACAGCAAATATTGTTTTTAGCCTTCAATATTTAAAGGCTGTTCAGGGATACCTCGGCGATACCTCCGCATGGCCGTGACCAGCAGCCGCGCTCGGGCGCCAGGTAAGAGCCGGGCCCTGGCGCCGCGCCCGCCCGGGCCTGAGGGGCGCTGAGGGGGCCGGGGGCCCGCGGGGAGGCCCGGCTCCAACTGCCCGGCCCGGCTCGGCTCTGCCCGGCCCGGCTCGGCCCCCGGTGGCGGCGGTGTGCCCTGCCGTGCCGGGCTGGGAGCGCTGCCCCTCGGCGCCTGGGGCCGTGAGCAGGCTGAAGCGAGGAGCCGCCAGCGGCGCCCAGGTCACGGCGGGGGAAGCGGCAGCGTTTCCTACGGGTGTCGCTTCGCCAGGCAGCCCTGAGTGACTGCTGTGGGAGTCTCGAAAAGTAACGGGCTTTTTTTTAATTATTATTTCTTTCCTTATTTTTTTTTTCCTTTTTCTTTTCCTGGCTTTGCACAGACGCCGCAAGCCCTACGCCCACTCGGCGGTGCAGGGGAAGGGGCGCTCCCGCCGTGCCTCTGAGGCGAGGTCAAGTTGGCAGGCAGGCGTTGCGAGCAGCCCTAGAGCAGCGAAGGCTGGCACCGAGGCTCGCAGAGCTATTTTAAGGAGCGGGGGGGAATCAGGCGGCAGCGCTGGAGGCGCAGGCTGGGGAGATGGCCTCGCACCCTTGGGTGGGCGCTGGGTGGCTTTGGGGGCGCGTGGCGGGCCTGGCGCACGGCCGGGTCAGCGAGGGCCGGCTCTGGTGAGCAGAGCCCTCCGTGTGAGGCCAGTAACCGAGCCGTCGCTGAAAGATGCGAGACTCGCAGCCGGCGTGCACGTTCTGCGTTGGAAGCGAGCTGTTCTGAACTTGTCTGCGAGCTGCGCCCATATTTCCTGTCAGAGCTATTAAAAAGCAGGGTAGGGATGGATTGTGATTAGTTCTGTAGCGCCGGCTTACGCCGAGTGATTCTTTTCCAAGGTTACAGTGGACTTGAAAGGTAATATTATTTTGAAAATGTGCTGTGCATAGCTTTGTCCTCGTGCTGTTATTTATTTTAATTTTATTTCTGTTTAGAATAAATAAAAAGCACCAGGCAGAGATTCTGAACAGCCTGCTAATGACTGAAAATGAAAATGCGGTGCGATTTGCTCACTCCTTCCTCCGAGCAGCAGCAAGGCAGTGAGCGCTGATATCCCTGGGTTTCGGCCTGTACCAAATCCATTTCCCCCTCTTCAAAGCGAGGTGAAAGGAGTGCACTTAGGCTCTCGCAGTTTTACTGTTCACCTGCATTTCACTTTCTGAGGAGGTGATAATGACTCCTGGTAAAGAAAATCTCCCGTACTGTGCCCTGTGATATTTAGTATGCACTGCACGATAAAAAGGAGCCACCTTGATAATGGTCAGATGAAAAAAATCTTCAGAGTATTTGAAATATTTAGTTTAATATATATATATTTTTAGGTTGCTAGATTCCTGGAGGGGTAAAAAAAGGGCACAACAGAACTGGAGAGGCTATTTTGAACATCTTCAAAGCAGTTCTACACGTGACCTGCGTGTGTTGGTACAGGTACCCCAGCCGAGTGTGCTGATAGGGAACCTGTACAGGATTGTGCCCACAAGCATGCCTCACACCAGCTGTTGCACTTCCCGAGCAGTGTGCCCCCTGTGTTTTCAGGATTAAAAAAAAAAATTCAAATGAAAACCATTTTTTTTTCTCTTTACACATACACAGATAACAAAATCATGACTGCATCTGTTCCCTTACAGGATAACAAAATAATAATAATGACAGTAGCAAGGCGTATTTCAGGCCGTGTGTGACTCAGGGAATTCTGAAGGGAAAGGAATAGCTGTGTTAGATGGTTCACTTTATTGAGATGAATTTATTGCACAAGAGTGCTTATTTTGATGATCAAGTTTTGATATTTTAAAGCTTTCAGGAAAACTGCTAGTTAATATTTTAATCAGGCGCATTAAATATATTTCAGCTGATCTTATCTAAGAAAAAATAATGGAAACAAAAATTCAGAAATATTTTTTTGTTGCACTGTTGCGCGTGTGTGTTCGCTCTCTCTCTCTCTGAATTAAAAGTGTGCTTTCTAGGTAATGACAGGGAGATTCCCTCCCTAGTTTAGGTTTCCAGTAATGATTTGTAGGCTTCTCAGGGCTGGGACACTGGCAAAAAAAAAAAAAATAATAATAATAATAATAAAGATGTGAATAGTTCTAAGCAGGGAAGCAGTTCAACTGATGTTCTTCTTTCCTGTGTAAAATTGCTTACAGCCGGTTTGTGTGGGTTCAAGTTCTTTGTTAATCTATTTCTGGCTATCCCAAAGGCTATTCTATTTGGATACTGCTAAAAATGCTGCTCTTTTATGTTGGACTTTATTCTGCAGCACTGTTTATCTCTGTGTATTCTTCATATTTTTGGTTAATTTGGCTTTGCAGTAATCACTTGGAGCTGGGACTCCGACCCACGGCCTCAAAATTCCCTCCATGTCCTGAAGGAGGAGACCACTAAATTGAATAAGTGTTGTGGGACCAAACGTGTTAAATGGTCTGACCCCACAGCAGGTGAAATGGCAAAGCTCTCTCCTCTTCTTGTCTTGTCCCCTGGTGCCAAATGGAAAGGGCCTGATGCAGAGCAGTGGGGGTCTTTCTCTTAAAGCCAGCTGAGAACATCATGGCTCAGGTCATGATCTTAGGATTGTTAGGGGCTGTCTTTCCAAAACCCTGCTGAACACAGCTATTACAAAAAGGACTTCTGTATTCAAGGATTTCAGAGTGCGTTAGAAAATCATGTACCCATCTTGCAGGTGGGTAAACTGAGGTGCTTGGCGAGCAAATCCGATGTTTTCAGGAGTGTCTGGTAAAATCTGACCAGAGCAAGTAGTTCTGCATGGACTTCTCCCTGCGTGTCATCCCACTTAAGCCGGAGGGACTGTGTCACAGGCATCTGGAGAGCTACCCTCGACTCAGGAGACGCTCTGACCACTAGTGCTCGCAAAGTGGGTTTTTGTATGTGGTTTGGTTTTCTATTTTCATCGTCTCCTTGAGGGGAAATACGAGCGTAGTGAAGTGTCTTGCTTTGGTAGGTTGGGATTTTTTCTTTGTTTGCTCCACGCACACACTTGCAGTGTTGATGGTACTTTGTGTTTATCTTAAAGACAGCGTGATGGAAGGAATGTGTGTTGCACACATCAATTCACTCACCCATATAAACATTTTCAGGAGGAAAGTCTGTATTTGTATTTCTGCATTTTGAGATACTCAACTTTTAGACTACTAATGAGAAATTTTTGCAGGTGGGAACAGCTGTCTCTGCTGCTCATTTTAATTTCAGCGGTACGTTATCCAAATTTTTGTGAAGTTCAGGTAGCACGTAGAGCAGCTTAGACAACGAGAAACGAAAGCAGCCCAGATATCAGTCAGTGACTGATCTGTGGGAAGAGCCGAAGCCCTCCTGAACCCTCACTGCCCGTTGACCTTTGCAGACCACGTTTGTCTCCCCTGCGTTGATGTTGGGCCAGCGTTAGCAGGTTTCCTGGGGTGTTTGTTTCGTGTACTACAAGCGTGCTTAGAAAAAGTTACCTGTCTTTTACAGCGCTACCAGAAGATTTATTGTATGCAGTCTTATGCAAATGTGTAATTTTCAGCAGTTTCCTCAAAAAGTACATTTTGAGGTTGGTTCTTTTGCTATCAGGAAGAGTCAGGGTAGAAATGAAGTCTGCTTGCAAAATACTGCCAAGGAGAGATCTGACTGCCAAATACCCAGCAAATTTATAAAACAGATAAATACGAAAAGGGGTTTAAAGTGTCAAGTCCAAGATAACCCCTGCTGCAAAGCAGGATAAAAGCCTTTATTGTTGCTAATCTAAGAGCACATCGCATGTCAGAGGTCATGTATTTTACATAAAAGATGTATTGTTTTACATACTCTCAGGAAGGTGAGACCTGACCTATTATGATGGAGTAGCGTTATGTCCTTTAGAGCGCAGAATCGGTGCCTTACGCACGTACCGGTGGAGCTCAGAGAGCTGCCCGTGCAGCAGGCACATACACAGCTTGGCCCTTGATCTTCTGCTATCTCGTTGCGAGTACTGTGAAAAAAAAAATTACCTCTAAAAAAAAATAAAAATAAAAAAATGCCAGTGAGCAGCAGACAAAAACAATATTCATTTCATCTCAAGGTAACCTTTTTTTTTTTTTTTCTGGCTAAAAATAATCAGTTTCAATGGTAAAGAAGTAACGCCTCATTCTCATAGTGAAAATATTTTTCCTTCCAAAATAAATGGCAGATGAGTACATTTTCTTTTGAAATAATTTTGCGAAGGTTCTGATTTTTCCCAGAGGTTGATATTTCACTGCTTCAGTTAAAAGCTTCACCTACTGATGTAAATGGCATAACTTGCCAGTTGGTGAGTTTCACAAACACCCCCAAAACTCCACCTCACTGTGTGAATTTTATGAGATGGAGTTTCACGTAGCACTGTCTTACACATCCACATGTCACTGACTTTCCGTTTCATATGATGTCATCTGTGTCGGCAAATTATCGCATATTTTCTTTCTGCCTGTATATTACTCTGCACCCCTGCAGCAGCACGTTAACGTTTCGGTGAAATTGTTATAATTTTACTCTATTAAGGTCTTTGGTCAATTGATGTGGAATTAATTCTGAATGCCGTTAGTGGTTTGAGTGAGTAACTTGATCTAAATTAATAAACAAATGTTTTTCTTTTCTCTTGTACCATATGTTGATCCCAATTACATGAACAGAAAGTGGCAGATTGTCATGTTTCTTAAAAGATTACATACTCTTTTGCATAAGAGAGAGTACACAAGATGCAGTAATATACAGGGTAAAAAAAAGCTGCACGTGCTGTTTTCTCCCTCCTACTTTTTATAAAGATGCCCTTTAATTATTTCCCTCCTTAATACTCGCTGTTCTTACCACCTTGGCATTCTTGGTATGCTCTGGTTGTGCTTAACCAGAAGAAATCCCCAAGCCAGCAAACAACTTTTGGAATTAGGCACGGAAGATGCAGCTAGTTTCAGAAGCTTATGGAGGGCTGCGTCTATAGAAAAGGATGAAAAAGGAAAGGATCCAGCAGCTAAAACAGGCATGGTTACAACCGGGCTTAAAATGCCTGAAGTAAGGAGAACCCATTCAGACAATAGTCAGGTTTCTGAAACAAAGGACTGAACTCATATATTATTCAAACTAAAAATAGATTGATAGACATCAAGATTAGGAAAGTTTATGCTAGAGAACAAAGATGTCTCATCTCCATGTTCTTATTCTTTTCTCCCCCCTCTCTTTTTTTCCTTCCAAAGACCCAGTTGTTCTTGTTGAACTGAAGAGCCTCACACGGGCTGGTACCGATAAGCAGCAGCCCTGTGACTTGATTGTTTTTATTAACTCTCTCTGAAAGTCATTCACCATTAAACACGATGAGATTCATTTGTTGCTTTATTTATGTTTGTACTTGCAAATGTGGTGCCAATGAAAATGCTTGGGTGGTGCTGCCCACGCTGACCCGGTAGTCATGTGTGTTACCTTCTTCTCCGCAGGGTAAGAAGAGTGACTTCTTTGGGTGGCTGTAGCTGAAGATTGCTTTACAGGAGCAACTGGAGAAGGTAAATACAAATAGTGTTGTACACGTAGTTTCTGAAGCATGTCTGAGTGATGGACCTGATCCTGCAACCCCCATGAATGCGCCTAGTAAATTACAAGTAAAGTAAATTACAAGTAAAGGCTCCTCTGGCAGCATGGATAAGAACCGTGAGGTTGGGCTTGGCACTGAGCTGTCGGAGCCGCTGCTGTGCCTTAAACACGTGCTTTGCCTGGGAAGTCGATGGCGTAGGTGCCTGGTTGCATTCCAGGAGAAAGGCCTCAAGATGCCCTCTTGGGCTTTCAGCCACATACCGTGCGGGCTGTCCAAGGACCAAATGGAGCCTCTTTGTGAGTGGGAAGACCTAGCTCCAGTTCCTCTTGGTGGCCACGTGGCCAGCCCATGGCCACCATGCACAGGTGCTGGGCTGGGAGCTGCAGCAGCTCTGCCCTGCAGCAGGGTCCCCTTGTTGGGGCAAATCCCCGGGGAATGAATGGTCGAGTTAGCTGCGGTGCTGCCTCAGCCTGCCTTTACGCTCCTGGGTTTACAGCAGTGCATCGGAGAGCAGAATTTAGCTGTTAATTTGATTGCTTATTATCGCTGCAAGAATTAAAAGACATGCTTTTTAGGCTTTCGGAACACAGTAAAAAGGAAAGAAATATCACTCTCTGCGAAATGGTTTTTATTTAAAGCAACACAAAAGTCCCTTCCTTCTAAATTAACTCCTTACCTCTCTCCTGGTCCGAAGTTTCGAGCTGGAAAGGAATATTAACATCACAAAAGTGGTGATTCATAAAATTAACTTGCAGAAGACAGGAGTAACGCAGATCGGTGTTTGGTACTGAAGGGTGTCATCTGACTGAGGTTCATATGGCTGCTTTATAATCACCTTCTTTCAGAAATTAATAGTCGGTTAAGCACCATAGCAACAAGCAACACTGATGTAAGCGCTGAGCAGTGGCTGCTGTTCGCTGTGATGTCAGTGTTCGTTAGTACTGTTCTCTTGACCTTGTTTGAATATAAAATGGTGATTTCATTTTAAACTTAAAATTTTACGGAGTGACTAAATGCATCAGAGTGAATTAGAGCTATTTTTATTTTTAATTTTATTAAAATGTACTTCAAGAGGGGGAAAAACGTCCCCGTTCTCTTCTGTTTTAAATTAAAATAGATCTGAGGATGATGTGGGTTTTTTTTTTTTTCAGTTCTTTGTTGCCAAAAATATCTATTTAGTGAGGATGAAATTCATGAAGTTCAAGTGAATAGTTCATTCCTTGGCCATCCCCATGATGTGATAAGCTGTGTGATACATGCCTCTCTTCAAGATCTGACTATCACAGTTTTTGCTTGTTTGTTTTATTAATGTTGGATCCCATGGAATATTAGATGCATTTCAGCTACTGAAGGAAGAGCAGATCCTGTAGTTTAAGATGGTGCCTCCTTGCCCAGCAGTGATGTTCCCCCTGTGGGTTTTTGTGAAGAAAAGAAACAAATTAAGTCCCAGGTGCATCAGACTGCCTCAGAATTTGTGGGATTCTTGTGGACCATGGTTGGTGTGCGGCCATGATGCTACGTGACCTGGGAAAATTAAGAATTTTGGTAGTGATAAATGCAAAATGCTACCTGTAAACCTGTTTTCAAACCGCAAAACAAAACTCACAACCTAAAAATAGAGGCTTTCTGTGCATCCTTTAATGGTAGGACTTGTTTATGTGACAGGGCATGGATTTGTCCTGCTTCCACTGCTACGTGGGGTGCTCACTCCAACAGAAAGCTATTTGCTCCAGGGTCCGTCCATAATCTTGCAAAACGTTTCATAAAATAAAGCCATGAGTGATATGTGGTCTAAGAAACTGGATGTCAAATTTCAACTGGGTGAGAATTGAAACTGCCGAGATAATAAACCATGAGAATAGGAGATAGTAATGGAAATAGTGATAGACTCCTAATTAGAGCTGTGCCACTGAAACAGGGAAGGTTAAGGGTTTGGTTGATTGAGTTTGAGCTCAATTGCTTGATAGCTTAATTCCAGGTGAAATCCCATCTCCTGAGTTAGCGGTTAAGCCGCTCAGTGCGGTTACAGAGCAGGACTCTGTGCTCCTTGAGGAGCGGCCGTGTGGCCCCGAGCGCCCCAGAACGGCGGCGAGCCTGGCCTCGGGCGTGCGGAGCGGGATGCAGGACAGACCTGATAAATAGATTTTTATACTTGTTTTGTTTGTTTCTTTTTTTTTTTTTTTCTCTCCTGTCAACTCCAAGGAGCTCTGAACAGAGGCACAAGCTGAATAGATACAGCAAGGGGCTTTGATGGTTAAACCTTCAGAATTAAGATGTTTACATTCTCCTTTATTTAGCACTGTTAGGCGTAATGCCTAATTATATACCAGTTTTTCCTCAAAGTAAGAATTTGAATTGAAATGTTTGATTTGGGGAGAAGGGAGGGGAAATGTATTTTTACAGAATTACGGACAATAGTGTTAGTTTTCCAGGAGCATTCATTTGTTTAAATGTATGTAGAAGCATTTTCAATAATCAAACACCATTCAGCGAGCATTGTATATCAAGGATAGCTTGCATGTTGGAAAATTGAAAAGTACAAAACATGCTACTAAAGTTGTACATTACTGATAACAAAAGACACATGCAGACTTTAAGATAGCAAAGATAGAATCCTTTAGAAAACCCTTAACAGGGAAAAAAATCAACACAAAGGATTGAGCAAAGTTACACTTGGTTTAAAATTCCAAATCTTAATGCTTGCCAGAGTTAAATGTTGATGAAATGTCGATAATAAAACAGAAGCTGCCTTCTGTAACTCAGTACTGGATGAGATGGTCAACAGATAAATCTGTGAGTCTGAGATCTAACTTTGAGCGTGTGTGTGTACATATATTTATATATATTTTCTCCCTTCCCTTGAAGTCAGGAGAAAGGTCAGAAGGATTTTTTTTTCTTAAGCTCAATACAAAAAATAGGTTGCACAGTTTGTGTGGAAAACAAAGTGGTTTTGGCACCAAAAAATATTTTTCCACCTGGAATCTCCCCGCTGTTTCATCAGGGACAGTTCTCAAACCAGGTTGGCGTGTTGCTGTGCCACATCTTCGCTGGCCTCTGCATGCATCTGCCCCTTCGTATTTGTGTGATTCCTTAACAGGAGCTCCGGACAGAAGTTAAAACCCTGAAACAGACTTAAAGGTTTCTTTTTGTGAAGGACGTGGTAGTGTGCGCAGCTTCTCCCCAGTGCTCTCCTCGCTGGTGGCATTCCAGGAGACGTGCTGGTGAGGTCCTTACTCTGCCTTCAGTCTGGTGACAGGGATTCCTGCACATCAGGCAGTGGGAAGTTAGTAGGGATGATGTCTGCTGAGTTTGGCAGCTGGACTTTTCCTGCTTTTCACCTTAAAGCACATTGCAGCACAGAAACAGCCATTGCTCCACAAAGATGCAGTATGTGGCTACTCATGGGCCTTCTGAGCTTGTTGTAGTCGTAAGTACATGACGGAGCAGACGACCTGGTTCTTGGAGGTTTTCTCCAGAGTTTTCCTTGCAACAGGCCAAAATTATGTACATACTGGAAGTATTTTGCCTCAGTGCTTGTAACACAGCCGGTAGGAAGTAGGGATCTGGGAGGCCCTCCTCGATGTCTGCTGCGGGTGGGGTGTTGGTCATGTAGCTGGAGGTGTCTGTCAGGACACAACTAAGACTGGCTTCATTTACTTTCTCGTTGTCGTGAGATGTTGAAATACCCATCTCGCTAAGACCTTTGAGTTACTCAAACTGAGGAGTAAAGTCTGGTGCAAAGTCTTTCTGTAATCCCTAGTAATAGAAATCACAGCATTGCCTTCATGTTCTGTGAGAAACCCCCTAAAGGTGGTGTGTGGACCTTTGGCAACACAAACTGTTTCAAGACCTTACCTTTTTTAATTAAAGGCTTATTCCAAAGATGGGTGAAGCTGTGAATTTTCTGAAGCAATTGGGTACAGAAGATTTAGAAAATAGATTAAGACATTTTGGAATAATTTAGAAGTATTTGAGCAAATCTCATTAACATGGACCACTAGCATGCTGTATTGAAGACTTCAAAGATCTGTCAGAGGAGTTCTTTCTGTGCTATTGTCTGCCAGCATTAGCAATCTCAGGAGAACATCATTCTTTTGTTTGCTTTTGGCCCATTTAGCTTTTCTTCTTCTCCTTAATGTTCCTTAATGTATTATAAATCTTCAAGTGGGCTGGTAGAAAAATATGTTTCTCAGCTTTCAGATAGTCAGTGGCAGGTTTTGATCCTCTTATCTGATGCTTTTGGACCAAATCCTTCCGGTCTTCGTGAAGAATGCTAGAGCGAGCCAAATTTGTCCAGTATTTTACATAATCTCGCAGTGTTTCTTCCGTTTAACTTATGTAGGTGCTGAATATGATCTTCAGCAAAATGCCAGTACTGATTTGTACTACCTCATGCATTCACAGCACTGTTACTTGTTTAAAACCTGTGAAGATCGTGAAGCACAAGGCTGAGTGGTTCATGTACACCTCCAGACTGTGTCCTTGCAGCGATGGGCAGGGCTGTTGAAGGTCTGTGTCGCCTGGGAAAGGATCGTAGCTTGGCTGAGGAAGGAATTACGAACAGTGTGGGAACGGCACCGCTCACATTACTCCAGAGCCCAGGGGCGGGCTGCAGGTCAGGTAGCCTGAGCCTGTGCTCTGTCACGACCACAAAAGCAGTAGTGATGGCAAGATCCAGCTCTAAATGACCTATCTCTAAGTCAAGGATTGTGCTAAAGCTTGTCCCCGTGCCAGGGAGGCCGCTGGGCTGGTGTTGGGGCCAGCGGGCAGCACTGCGGCCTGCTCCTCAGCCGGAGCCTTCGGGAGGCCTGCAGGCTGGAGGCCTGCCTCGAAACACTGGTGTCACAAAGGCAGCGCACACTTCTGCTTCACAAAATCTAAGGATGTGAGCAAATGACACCAGGAATAGATCCGTATTGCATATTTCACGTTTTATTTGGTCATCTCTGAGGTCATTCATTGCCTGTTGCCTTCCACCATGCCAGAAGCGTATCTTCCGGCAGGCAGAACGTACGGTCCTACGGCGGTAGCAACGATACTTTACGGTGGCAGTGTTACAAGACCGGTGATGTCAGTGGGCATTACAGGAGGCCACCCTTTTATTTGGTAGCTCATGCTGAAGCCAAGGCATTAAAAAAAAAAAGTTTTTGGCCCTGGTTGCCTGCCCATATTTCTCATTGCAGCGTATGAAAGCATTTTTCACTGCCGCTAATGGCAGGAACTTCAGACGCCACCTCCAAGATGTTTAATTGCTAAGTGTTTCTCGCAGTGCAATCTGTGAATTTTAATTTGGGGCTCTCCCACCTCTGCCGGCCGTATACTTTGCAGTGTGTTTTGCGTAATACTGCTTAATTGCTCAAAAGGGTCATTTCTGACTCTGAGCTCACTGTTTATTTTTTGAGTAGGGGAGCACAAACATTTGGACATTTTGTAACTAAGACTCTGACGTCATTTCCATTGCAAACCATTAATATCAGTAGTTTATAATAGGGCTTTTCAGAATACATTTTTGTTGAAATATGATGATGTCTTATTTTGTTTTAGAAAAGTAGAATTGTTTTCTCCTTTTTTTTTAAAAAAAAGATAAATTGGTATCTTTTGAGCAATAGGTCAACTTCCTTCTCCCGTCCTACCCTTTTCGTTATTTTTAATAGCCCTTGTGTTTATCCGTATTAGCCGTAAGACAAGTGTTGCATTTAATTCTCTGACATGTTAAGGGTCAGTGGATGCCACTGAGGGAAGGAAACGTCTGTGGAAGGGCACAGCATTTCCTGCTACTAGGGCACTTCCACCAATGGAACAGTGGGATACAGGCATGACATTACTAATTGTTTGTAAAGATCTTAGAAACAGAAAGTGCTACATTTAAAAGCCAACAGCAGCATAAATCAATAATATAGGCAATGAGACCATTTCCTTTTTTTCAGGGGAAGGGGGATTTTTTTTTAACCCCTTTTTAACTGAAAAAACATCATGCAGTTAATTTTACAGCTTGTGTTCGCTCTACCGCTGTCATCAGTCTTCCCTTACATTTTATTCCAATAAGAGGGGAAGATAATTTTTATTGGGATTTTTTTTTGGTTTTTAAAAGCTTTATTGAACACAATTGGAACACTGTTAAAAATGTTGTTATTGGAAGGCAGCTGAGAAATGGTTTCTGAAGAAGCACAAATTCTTTTGCATCTTTATTCGTCTGAGATCTGATGTCCAATGAGAAATACAGTGTGCTTTTGTTGTTTGTTTCCCTTTGTCTTAAGGAGGAATAGATGATTCCGTTTGGTGCTCCTTGCTTCGAGTAGTCAAAGCTCTGAGCTCCGTTTTGGAGAACGTTGAAATAAACCCACAGGAGGTCTTGTAAAAGTTGTAAGAAATTGTAAGCGTGTCTGCCGAGTCAATTATATGAGACAAATTGCCAGGGTAAGGCTGCAAGGTTCCAAACTTGTTATTTACTCTCTGCCATCCTTAAAACAATTCATTTTTTCCTTAGATTTCACAGCAGATAAATACATGTTTTGGAGGAAAAAAATTATATTAATTAGACAAAATATTATTCAAAACTGAAGGAATGATCTGGATTTGCATTCTTGTAGTTAAAAGGAGAACTTGGCCTATCCTTCTTCTGAAAGTTGGAAAACTGAAAAAATAGAGTTTAAAAATGCAGACTTTGGCTTTTTAAAACTTCTTAATGAGACCTGAGTGCGCAAGGCAGCTTTTCTTAGATCGTTTGAATTTTAATGTAGAAGTTATTCTTTAAAAACCAAAAAACACAAATCCCAACTTGGATCTCTGAAGGCATTCACAGTTTTTTGCCGAGTTCATTAACCCTGTAAGGAGTTCCAGAGAACTGCTTCAAGAGCAGCATGGATCCCACGTGTACGGTGTGTGCCGGCTAGTTCTCTGAACCTTTGTGTGGTTGGAGTGTGGTGTGTTGATGCTACGCGGGCCAGATGGGGCATTACTGCTCTGTGAGCTGCCGTGGTCAGCGGGGTTTGAAATACATCCCCATCAGCTGTCATATTTTCTAGGTACTTGACAAATTCAACAAGTCCAGTAAGGGCCCTCTCCTCCTTTCCCAATCTCTGCTTTCCCACCCCTGTCAGCACAGAAAGCTCGGGGCAGAGCTGGAGAACTGCTTGGGTTTGACAGGCCCAGCTCCTGCTGAGCTCGTGCCGTGGCTCCCCGTCGGGCAGGACAAGGCTGAGTCCCCGTATCACACTCACCTTGCTGCCTGGGAGCTTGTCTTGAAGCTGCCCCGCAAGGAGCTGCTGGAGGGGAGTGCTTGTAGTGAATCTTAGGCTCTTCTTGCATCTGAGGGGTAGAGCTGTGTGTGTCTGTCCAGCCTGGCCATCGGATGGGCTGCCGGAGGGGAGCAAACTGCCTGGCTGATCCATTGCTTGGGAATATTGGCAGCCGGCAGGATTTTGGTGAGGTGTTGATGCTGTTTGTCCCTTCGATTTAATCTGGTCTTTCCAAACTGCTTTCTGCTGTCTTCTCTCCCAGATAGCAGTGACCACCTCAAGGTGCATACAGTGAGGGAAGTGCCTGGGGCTTCCCACCGAACGCTGCGCACTGCGCTACGGCTACGGGGGCACCTGTGCCAGGGAGAATGAGAGATTTTCCCCAGGAAGTAATCGGTAATTGGAGTGATAAAAGATGGATGTGATTATGTCTGGCACCTCCTCATAGCTCAACCAGTGGTTGAGCTTTAGGTTCTGTTTCTGTTCCAGAAGCGATTTCTGGTGGTATTGCCACGTGTGATTGTGGACCTTGGGAGAAGCGTTGAAAACCAGCTGCTTCTCCTTATTCTTGCTTGTGCCTCCTCCACACAAGCTGCAAGTGCCAAGGCTATAGGGCTGCTAAGAGAGCAGCTCCATCATCAGTTCAAGTACATCAGCTCCTCTCTACCCTTCACTTGCGTCTCCTCTCCTGTCTGTCTTCACTCTTAGGAACAGCACCGCTGCTACTGGCAGCGTTACGGGACGCTGGGGAGTCTGCGGAGGGCAGACCCTGAAGTATCTCCCCAGGGGGCCCTGGCCTCTCCTTCCTGCTGATCCCCCTGCAAATGTGTTTGGCCAGGCACTCCCAGGAGCAAGTGGGACATTGCCCATCTGCAAAGATCTGCCCTACAAGGCGCAGGAGCATGGGGTTGGGGTCTTCACGCTCACCTTCACCGAGGGCTATGGAGGGTGGGCTGCTGGTAGGGTGGGAGGAGGCCGTGTGGGAGGCAGCATCCACGGGACAAGAAGCTCTTTCCAACAGAAAACTGGGGATAAAAAAGGTCTAGACAAGCTTTGTAGACATGTGAGGAGACCTTTTGAAAGCTATCCGTGTACAGTGATACCTGATAATTTCCCCAGATTTTCTCCTCTGTCATTGACATCCCGTCTGGTCGCTGCCCATGAAGAGCGATCTGTGGCATCATCTGGGTAAGACCTCCGTATATCTCTGTGGGAGAACTAGAGTTTATCATAGTTTTATATTGGGTTTCCCTCAGCGTGTAACTGGATGCATTAATAGTGACATGATCCCCAAGTGACCTGGACTTTAATGGGTTTGAACTTGGAACCGTTCGAACATTAAGAAAAAGCCCTCGCTCCCTGCGTGTATTCAGCAGCTGCTTTTTATATGCAGAACCCTGAGCTGCAAAGGTTCAGTGGAGGTGTATTTTCAACTTTCAGATGAAAAGGACTAAATAACTGCCAAAAACTGGGCTATTTCTCTCCCGATGCAGATGTGTGACTGCCAGGACACACATACATCAAAAAGACAACGTGCCTCTGAGCGCTTTAAAACCTACTGCTTTGTTTTGTTTTGCTAGAGGCAAACAAAATGTCAGCCCCCTCGGTCTTGGGAGAGGCTTTGCACTGGTAACGCGTGCTTCTCTCAGGGCACGAGCCTGGGAGTCGCGATTTGGGGTTTGTTTCCCCACCTCTGCAGCTGAGTCACTTCGTGGCACGGGCACTGTTTATTCTGGACAAAGCTTTCTTATTTTTTCTTGACTTTTGTATGTTGCCAGCTGTGCACGATGTACCATCCAGAATATACTCGTTATCGTGTGTCAAGCCTTCACTCTGACAGCAAAGTGTGATTTGGTTTTCCCATCTGCAGTGAGAGCCAGGTTTGGCCCTCGCCCCCCTCAGAGGGACCTTGCAGGTGGGGTTATCTGTCTGTTGTGTTTTCAGGCGGCTCACAAAGGTACAAATTGTTCCTTTTTTAAAAAACAAATAAAACCCCCACACGGCCTAATTTAGAAAGTGTCCCCCATTTCTCTCCTGCCTGGCCACGAACCTAGGAAGGCTTCTTTACCAAGTTCCCCCTTGAAAGGCATTCCACTTGTGAAGTTACCAGCTACCTAAAAACAGACGGCCGTAAGGGAAGGGCTAACACCAGCCGGGCTTTCAAGGTATGTGCAGAGCTGCGCCGTGGTGAAGCAGAAGTTAGTCACCTGCCGTCGCAGCCATTTCCACGGGACGATGATAGAGAGACCCGGAGCAAAGATGTCTCTTTGGAGAGCTACTGACAGATTGACTGAGCACCGGTCCAGGCTGGATCACCGTTTCTTTTTGGTGTTGAGCTGCCGTGCATCGACTTCACTTATGAAATTGTCAGATTAGGAGCAGGAGGGTTGTTGTGTTGTGATATGTGGGTGCTGTGTGGAAAGGCGAGCCTCCTGGCCCTGCTCCCTCCTTCCGAAAGCCAGGGCAAACCTCTGCTTTGGGGTATCCAGCTTCAGAGAGTGACAATGGCATTATGTTCCACGTGTAATACTTCTGTTTTACTGGGGATGTAAATCTTTGGGCTATGGACCACTGCTTCGGTTCAGATTTTTTCTTTAAAACATTAATGAGCGTTTTAGTTCGGGGAGAGAAAAAAATTACACGTCCTGATGACACTGTGTAAAAATGCAGCAGCTAATGCATACGTTCTGTTGCTTTGCGTTGTCTTACAGGAACATCATTTTTGCACATCACTATTAACAATGCAAACACCCTGAAATGCTAATAGCACTAGTAAGCTTTTAATTCCATGGAATTTATTGCTTGCTGTATTTCCATGAATTTATAACGCTTTGATTCTTAAGAGCCCCATTTAATCAGTTTTGCCTGGCACAGAACATAATAAACAACTTGCTGGTGCTAAAGTGCCACATGGGGGAGGCTGCTAACAAGAAAGTTAAATGCTTCTGCCACTAGCAGTTTCTTCGCTGTATTTTTCATGAGCTGTTAGTACCAGTAATGTACTTTGCTAGCTTTAGAGCAGTGGTTAAACACAGTGACAAACCAAACAGCACTCCAGCACTGTAAACACCCAAAGCAATGCCATTTTTGCTCAGAGCTACAGCGAAAACCAGACGCGAGGCTCGGTATTATTTTCCAGTGATCGGTGATTTTTATAAAAGGCCTTCTTTTTCTCCATAGCTCAGTGTAGGACTTTTAGCAATAAGCAGTGAATGGTATTGATCAAGAAAAGCAGTGCGTGTGTGTGAGTCAAAATGTCTTAAAAAATAGTTTGTGTTTGTTTGTGCTGCTTGACCATAAAAGTGTAAAAAGTCCTAGTAGAAAAATACCAGGTTGTCAAGTGCTTTAAAGCAGAAAATGTCATTTGAGTCTCAAAACTGCACCAACTTTATATAATTACCCTTTTAATTATCCCCAGTGGCCCATGAAATTTGTAAAATAGAGCATTAAGGGTTTGATTTACTTACATGTTGCACTTTAGTGTTACACTCTTAATGAATATTGTTTAGTACTAACGTCAAGCAGAGAGTGCCGAGTGCCAGGGAGAGGTGCGTGCTGCAGAGCTGGCTATTCAGGTGGGAATTGTGGGAACTCCACCTTGAATGAAGAGCACCTACGTGAGTAAAGCAGCGTGCTGTGATTTTTGTTGCCTGAATGGAGGCTGTATTGATTTTACCCTCTGCATGCAAAGTAGTTTACTATATCTTCTTTATTCTGCCATGCCAGGGACGTGGCCGTTCTGAAGGCGTTTACGTGGTCCTGGAGAGCTTCCATGCACCCCCAGTTTCTGTGTCTGCTTCCTCGTTAGGGAGGATGGTTGTGTCCTTCCTCCGAAGGACCAGAACGTGGAGGCAAGCTCTTTCATTTGCTCTCAGGAGCTGCCTGGTGTAGCCTGTGGTAGTGCCAGAAACACTGATAAGTGTTTGATGGGGAGTTTCTGGGGGTATCCAAACAGCGTTTATTGCCAAGAAATTGCTAGAATGAGCTTGGAGAAAATGTAACGCGAAGCGTGGTCTCGAAATGCAGGTGAATTAAACAGGCATCTTCAGAGGTGAGCGGAAGCATCGGTGAGCAGTACTGGTAAAAACAAATAAGGCAGAGCCTGAAGGAGTGGCTAACAGGAGGTCATAGCTGGTGACCTCTAAACGGTCTGAGCGAGGTGGAGGCTCAGCGGGAAGTATTTGCATTTGAAAATGGTGGTAAAATGCTTGCAGATGATGGTGCTGTCCTCAGGATCCATCCTCTGAAAAGCTGGGGACGGTCTGAGACCCCAGAAGGACGAGGTGATTTCCTCTCACTTCACGTGCCACCATTTCCTTCCACGTTGGAATTTAGCAAGTGAGCTGCCAGTTAAGAGCAGCATCCAAGTGCCCGTGTGGTAGGTTGAACCAACTGCTCGGGCATCTCTGATACTGCACGTGGTCAGATGCCTCCAAAGAGAGGGAGAAAAGCCTAAAGTTTTACTTTCCTCCCGCAGATTTTGAGTTTTCCTGTACTGACTGTCATAACATTTCTAGTATTCCTCTTATCTAGACGTGCACCGATTTCATTATCCTATAAGCCAGGAGTTGGACTCGATGATCCTTGCCAAGTCCCTTCCAACTCGGGATATTCTGTAATTCTCTGAGCTCCCGAGGTCTTACCGCGCCTCCAGATTTCTCAGACCAACTCATGTAGTGGTATCTTGATTTGTTTTTCCAGTTTGTGCATATCCCTGTACATCCCTGATATTTCATTGATACAAAATATTGCAGTTGGAGGAGAGAAACAACAGAGATCTGTCATCTCTCCACTTCCACATGCTTCAGAAAAACTTGGGGTTCAAATCCTGGCTTATACAAATGGCAAAAATCTGTTTAAGTCCCAAAAGTGAAGATTTTATAATACAAATTTTTCTTAAAGTAAACAAAAGTTGTGTGTTTGGCGGACAGCTAAAATTTGGAGAGGCAAAGTTGCCTTAATAGTTTGCGGAAACACATTTCAGGAAACGGATTTCTGGAATTCTGAAATTTGAATTTATTTATATTTGAAAATATCTTGTTTAAAAAAAGCTCAAGGGAACAACCTACGAAGAGGCTAATTAAGCTTTTTTGTACGACGCTGAGCACAATGGGGCTCCTTTTTTGTTTGTCCCGAGGCCCTGCAATAATAAACAAAATGACTGCTAATAATTGGGAGGCTCCATTTGAAGTCGCGCTGACGGCAGGACGCGGGCAGTGTCAGTTTTCAGTAAGTGCATCAAGGCTGACCTTGAACTCGTGGCTGCTGATAAGGGCAGTGCAATAGCCCCGGCGTATCTGCGAGCACCGCTGCCGTCTTCGCCAGCGTTTCTCCTCTCCTTGTCTCGTGCCCGGTGGCGGAGCGCGGGGCCTAACTCGCAGCCGCGGTGCCGCACCTCGCCTGGCTGCTCCCGGGCCAGCAGAGCCGTGCCCACTGCAGGAGGGGAGCACGGGAAGATAAATCAGTTGTACCAGAAGTGGTTATTTTGGCTCCGTTCTATTCATGTGGTATGTTTTCTGTCTCCTCTACCGCCGTGCGCGGTGCGTCGCTCCCTTCCGCTCGCGTATCGTTCTAGATGTGCGGTATGGCATCGCGCTGGCCGCGAGGCACCAGGAGATGGGGGAAGGCAGCCACTGGGTCTGGTTTTTTGCTACTGAGAGGGTTGGAAGCTTGCCTGAAAGCCAAGTTGCGTGGCAGGAGATTACAAAACGTTTAGTTTCCAAATCTGATTTTTCCCTTGTGAATTTTGCTTGCTCGCTCGAAGACAAGATGCGTCTTGAACGGCCCCGACTGAGGTGGTGCTAATAACCGCGTTGGAAAATGTCCTGTGGCTTGGAATAACAGCTGCTTGGGAGGAGGACTCTGCCATAACAAGCGTACTGCTGGGCTCAGGGTTTCAGGAGCAGTTAGTGCGCTTTGAATCCTCACCCCATCGCGCTTCTTACTCGTATGGGAGCGCTGGGGGCCGTGGTGGCAGCCTGGTCTCGGCACCGGGCGTTTAATGAGGGCACGGCCTGGCTGCGAAGGCGCCCAGCACGGAGGACGGTTGCAGCTCGCCATCCCAGGGCCGAGGCTGAGGGATCGTCTCGTTTTGTTTTGAGTCTAGACATCAAAACTTGGGCAGGAGTTTACAGCCCTTCTGGAGCCATCAAGCTGCTCTGGTGATGGTTCTGAAGAACAAACAAACAAACACATAAATAACATTCCAGGGGAAGCAGGGAAGGGCCGGCCCCTGCCCATTAACTCTCTGTTGTCCTTCCTCAGCGCTCTCCCATCACAGATGCGGACGTAAATGTGAACTCTCGCCGCAGAAGTAACTAAGAATAATTCCTGACGGGCGGTTTTACTCCTATCTAAAATTGGAAGCATGAAGTGGAAGGTTAATAAGAAGAGAACCTCTCAACCTCGTGGTTAGACTAACATTTAGCCACCCAGCTGAGGAGGGATGAGGGAGCCGAGCCAAAACAATCACAGCGAGTCCAATCAGATCACTGTAGGCACTCTTGTTTTCAAAGTTGGTAGGAAATGGTTTTCTTAGAAAAAGCGGGATTGATGTTCTTTTCTACTTTAGGAGCCGGTTTTCTGATCTCCCGCTCAGATGATGAACTTGTGCTGGCCTTGAATTTTGCGTCTCTATTTCGCTGTTTTTCACGAATCCTGGTTTTCACATGTGTTGGCACATCATACACACTTGCAATGCCGCACGCCATTTGCTTTTAAGGAAAGAAGGGAAAGAAGCTGCGTTTCATTTAAATGCTCTTTAGATCCCTCTGCATGTGCTTTTGCATATTCTTGACCAGTCTTGCTTTGTTTTATGTGTTTGTAGCATTTTTCTTACGCCTTGTGCAATCATTAGCATTAACGGGGATTTGCGAGTGGAACCAGAGGAGAACATACCCAGAGTGTATCGCTTAATTTCCCCTTGAAGTGGAATGAAGTTGTCCAATTGGCCATATGCTGTGGTTTGCCACCGTTACGAGTCGGTTTTGACTCCTCGTCGAATAGGTTAATCTGTCCTAGCGAGCCCCCGATTAACCAGGTTTGATGGCGTATGGCGCAGATAGATGCCACCTTTAGGAGCACCAGTCAGCTCCCGAGGCGGTGTTGTTCAGCCAGGAGCACTAGATGCACAACAAAAACGCACGAGAACCATTTGTCCCTGCAAAAATTGTGCACTCACATGATTAGCGAGGCGTGATATTAAATTATTCGAGCTCCGTGCATAAATATATACTGGGAGAAGACTTGCAACCGGAGGTTTGGAATACAGTTTTCCTCTTCGTGGGCCAAATTCCCTGCTGTGCATCAGGCAGGGAGCGTTTCGGTGGAGCTCTGCCCAGGCGGAGCAGCTGAAGCTCTGGTCCTCCTCGCGTGCGCCTTGCGCTGTCCCACGCCCAAAGAAATGCCTCCTCGGGTTTTATGGGTAGACTTTGCAGTTTGATTGGAAATAGAAACACAGTAAACAGCAACTGTGTCTCGGAAATATCCCCAGCAACGCGAACCATCACCGGTTCAGCTCCTTTCCAAGGCCCCTTCCTGGGGGCCTGCTCCGCAGCTGTGTTACAAGCGCTGTAACGCGAGTGGCAGCGTTGACCCTGGAAAATATTGTGGTACAGCTAACAAATATCTGCAAAACCTTGTTTGTATGTATATGTGCTTATGCTTAAGATGCAAACTTGCACTTGAGCGTGCTCGGCTCCCTGCAGTATATAGCTGCAGAGCCATTTCTGAGATCTGGGAAGAGACGGGTTTGTAGTCTGATATTTTTTTACGGTGTTTTTCTTGCCCTGATGTTTATTAACATCTTCCCCGATGTCCAGTTACAAGGGATGGCAGCATAAAAGTTTACATGAAAATACATTTCTCTGTAAGTGCTCTATCCCCGTGATTCCTCTGCAGCTTTAAACCCAAGCCAGTTCCATCCTGTTTCGCCTCTTACCCCAGACCTGATAGGCAGGCAGGAGGGATATTTTGTGTTTGTCTCAAACCCACCTTGCCCTGGCCATTTTAACTCCGGTTCGGTATTTGGTTGGAAGCAGTGCTCGGCAGGGAGCACCTTGGGGTAGCAGCACTCCGGCTTTGTGTTCCCCTTCCCTGTGCACACACCAGCACATCCGAAAGTCTCCTTGATGACCATGAGTGACCTGAAGCACCAAAGCAGGAGGTTAGAGTCAGGGCCGATGATTTTCTTCTCCGCTTCGCTCTGCCTGAGCTGGGACCTGCAGCAAGGCTCTGTGGCCGCGGTTCAGTGCATCCAGGGACGTGCTGGACACGAAGGCTCTGCCTATTTGCTAAAAGAGCCGCCAGCGCCTGCGGCACCAGCAGTGCTTTGGGCCAATTGCGTTTTCCTGGGCAGAGAGCAAAAAGAGGGCAGATGGGAATATGGAGGGCATCTCGTCGGGCCGAGCCAAGGAGGATGGAAAGGCTGAGCTGCAGCACTGCGTCGGCGTCCACGGGGCTGAGAGGTGCATCCCTGGCAGTGAGCTGCTTCCGTCTCCTGCTCCTTTTCCTGAAGGGTTCTGTGATGCTCTGTGAGCTTGGAGTCACACCTGCAAGTATGGACGGGGCTTCGTGGAGAGCAGGAACTTCGGTGGGGCTTACATCCTTTCTTGTTGAAGTTATTTTCAAGAGAGTGAACGAGGTGGATCAGTAATTGTTTCAAAGCGGCTTCAGGAGGAGTCCTGTTGTAACAGTGATGGTTTTGTTGCACAGCCATCCACTGACTGCCTTCTGTCCCCTTATCCTTATGTCCGTAACCACGGCGTTTAAACCTGATGAGCAGTTTTTGAGTGCCCGACTTCCAGACGCTGAGATTCCAGGATCAGCAGGCAGGCTGGGGCTGAGTCCCTGCTCTCCGTAGCATTCTGCTGTCTCTGCTTCGGTTTTCATTGGTCTGGGTTACCAAGGTTTGACGGGGAAGATCTGCCTTTCTGAGATCTTGTCCTGCCTCTAAAAAACGACAACAAAACACTGCAGTAAATCAGGCCCTATCCAGAAAAAGTGGTCCGGTTCCTCTCCTGGAAGAGCTTTTTCCCCCTTCGGTGCAAATGTATCGTTTGCAAATCTGGATTCCTTAGTTTGAACATGGGATATTTTCAAAACCGGGTTGATACCTTGTCTTCTGGTTAGCCAGATAACGTTAAACACCAGATCGCAGACTGTAAATTGAACTGAAGGGCTGCTTCTTGTTTCTTTTCCTACCCCAGCCCGAAAGGCCTGTAGGCTGCCATGCCACAGCTCCAGCGGGTCCTTGGGTGCTTTGGGAGGAAAACGCGGGAGCTGCATGGCACTAGGGACCACCTGAGAAGGAATTACTGCCAGCACGGCCCGCAGCCAAATCTAACCTTTGGTGTGTTGCCGTAACACACAGCATTTTAGGAGTGTTAATTATTATTTCTGGTACCCTAAGCAGGGAATGTGTGCTGTCAGCTGTTGTGAAAACAAACCAAAATACAGGCCTTTGCCTACCCGGTTCAAAAGGAAATATGCTTTCTGCTTAATTTCTGCTTAAAAGGGAAGTGATTGTGAAGAACACTTTTTTTTAATTGTTGCATTACAGCTGGCCTTCACCATACTTTTTGAGAATGAAAATGTATTTAATGTATTAAAATAATGGTAGCTGGGAAGGAAAGAGTAAGGCTAGGAGTAGGAGCAAAGAGCATGTTTGCGGCTGCCCCTCCGAATTATCCTGCTTTCTTCATCCCCGTGTCTGCTTCCCGTGAATCGGACCTCTTGTAGAGGAAGCCACCTCTGAGAATTGTTCAAGGTTGGAGGTTTTTGTGTGCGTGTGTGAATGTGGGTGTATGCCTCCGCTCATCTGTTGAACTGCGATGTTCTGTGATTATTGTTCAAGTTTTGGCTTCTGCGAGCGTTTCGTACTACTTCTCTCCAGCTGTTCCTTTCCAAGAGGCTCCTGTTGTGAACAATTAACGTCGGTGGGCTCGGCCGTGGCGCAGAGGAGCGGGAAGGGGGGATGACTTTGCAGAAACGTAGGGTTACCTCCAGCCACAAAAATCAGGCTGTAAAAATGACGAATCTCTTCTGTCATCCCGAGATCTGACAGTTTTGTGTAACTTATGAATTAAACATCTGGGAGGTATGTATGTATTTTTTTTTTCCTTTAACAGTCCCAAACCGAGGCAGATAAGCTGCTGAGTAATTTTCAGTCATCCACCAACACTGGGGCAGGTTTGGGGAGCAGATCCCCGGGATGTCTCTCCCAGAAGAAGTGGCAGGATCGCCATTAGCAGCAGCGAGATCAAGGTGGCACCCGGTGCCCTGCCTTAGCCACGAGCCTTCAACCTTAAACCCCACGCAAAACAGCCAGGACCTTTACTGCAGAGGTCTCACTGGAAAGATCCCGGCAAAGTAAACAGCATGACACTTAATTTATCTACCCCAGAAACATGAAGGGCTCAGTCGACCTGATGGGATCTGTGGTTCCAGGGAGTCTACGTGTTTAAAGCCTGATGCTCAGCCTGCTAAGCCATCCCCTGCAGCTTTCCTTAGCGCGTAAGATATGAAAAAATCTCCTGTCCTGCAAAACAGATATTAAATTGGATACTCTTTCACCCTGCCACGATAAGAAACGCGGCAGAGAGATGCGGGAAAATGGAACGCTGCTTAGAAAGAAAATATATTTGAATCTAACATAAAAATTGGTGAGATAGGAGGATTTTCAGTGCTAGTAGCAGTGCCCTCCCCAATGAGTTACTGAAAATGCAACTCTCCCTGTAGTTTTTTGCGCTGGATTGTGAATAAAAATGGTTGTGATTGATGAAGCGTTTGGTGTCTCGCTGTAAGTTGGTCAAGAGGGACTTCTAAATCACCCAAATGAAATATTGCATTATCATGAACAGTAATATGTAACTGTTAAGTATGCCGTTGCTTATCATAAGCTCAAGCTCCTTCGGAGCTCTGCCCGCCGAGAAATCGTGGCGAGCGGTGGAGCAGAGAGCCGGGGGCCGAGCCCGTCCCCTCCCCGGGGGGACGCGGGTTTGGGAGCGAGCCCCGGCCGCGCACGAGGTCCTCACCGGGCAGCTCTGCCAGGGCGCTGGGAACAGAGCCGGTTCTTTATTTTGTGTCGTTTTTAAAGAGGCTGGGTGGAGGGAAAGGCAATACGCCCTCGTTCGTTGAGGGGCACGGAGCCGTTCGTCAGACGTGGAAAGTCTCAGCGAGGCGTTGCTCCCTCCCGGACAGGGCTCGTGGTTTTGTTACCTCCTAGGTTGGTGTGGGTTGTTGTTGTGTCAGGCGTTTTACCAGCCCGGTGCATAGGGCAGATAGGAGAAAACAAAGTTGGTGTTTCATGGGGAAACCGGCACCGTAGCGTTAAAAAAAAAAAAAAGTAATTTCTACTTTCGTTACTTACACCAAAAAATAGGCCAATGTTTTTCCTATTAGAAAAAAAAAGCCTGAAGTGACCCACGCCTCCTGGTGAAAACCTGTGCTGTTCCCAAATGACCAAATGCCAGCCGAACTGGGCTGAACTTTGTGTCTAGAACTTTCCACAGAGACCATGCAGCTGTGTCTCAGAAAAGGATCAGGGAAATAGATGCTGCCTGGGCTGTGTGAAAGCATCCTTAGGGCCAGTTTGCCGAGAAGCCTGAGGATTTTCCATGGTTTGGGGCTAAAATGTGGAAACCGGGAGGGAGATCGCTCTGAGACCAGGGATTTTGCGTTGGCGTACCTGCACACCAAGTTGGCCAAGGAGCAGGTCTGTGAAGATGTTCCTGCTCCCGGGCTGGAGCTCCTCCAGCTCCTCTCTGGTGGGCAGAACCTTTGCAGCCCTACCTGACATACCTGGTGAGCTCAGGCAGTGGTGGCTCGTGTCTCCCTCGCCTCTTTGTCCCTGTCTGCTCGTTTTCCTGCTTCCTGACCCAGCTTTGTCTCCTCTCTATTCAAATCAGGTGGCTTCTGCTGCCCTGGGTGCAGGCTGGGGGTCAGGGAGGAGGCAGTAGGTGGGGAATGAGCCCCGCACTACCTCCCACCGAGGGCTTTCAGCGCCTTGTTTTGCTGTCTGCTCTCCGAAGCGTGGGAGCCCGACGGCTTCTCGCGGTGGTGCCCAGGGCTGCTTGCCGTGCCTGGGGCCATGCTTTTCGCTGTCTCTTGTCTTAGGAGCGTCTCAGCAGTACGGGCTGAAATTTTTACAATAATTTGACCTGGGGCAGAATGCCCACCAAGGAAAAGTTCAGTGCAGGTGGATAAATGTTGGTGGATTTGCTAGAAAGTGAAACCCAGGTGATTAAAATGGGGCGCGGGACGTTGGTGCTAGCGGTCACGGCGGTACGGCGCTGTACGAGCGCAGGGTAGGGAGGTGCTGTACAAGCACGCACGTGCCTTCTCTTACAGCACTTGTGTTTAGAGCAGTATAAAGTCAGAGGAAGACCTTCCATGTGTGTCAGCAGCTTTGGACCCTGCTGGCACGAGCTTCTTGGTCAACTGATCCTGCACAGGGGTTGGAAGAAAACAAAGGAGCAGCTCTCCTCTCGCACGTGGGATGCGCCTCACTGCTCGCCCCCGAGCTCCTCAGGCGTGGCTCCACAACTTCTCTAAGGTATGGAAGAGATTTGTCCTGCTTGCCCCAGTTTTCTTGCACGGTCTGGTCAAAAAGTCAACCTTCAGTGGTTGAAGAGAGGGGATTTTGTTGGCGCTACGGAAGCACGCGTTGGTTTCGCAGTGGGATTTGCGTGTGAACAGCGCGATGCTCTCTGCTCTGAGCAGGCTCCGTTTGGCCCGGCCGTCGGTCCCCCCTCAGCAGCAATCCTAACTCCCACCTAAGCCGAAACATTCATTAAACTTTTATCTGAATAGGGAAGCTTCACGTTTTCTTGACAGAAGAGATTCTGTGGCTACTAATTTATGACTGCAATTTAAGAAACAGACGTCTGTCTGACATGTGCCATGTAGTTCAGTAGGTCACCAGTGACATCATACTTAAAATCGTTATCTGTGCGAACTGTGCATTTTGGGTAAAAGCTTTTATTTATAGTCAGTCATTAAAATTGAGACCTGATATTTACTTTTCCTCTGATTAGGTTAAAGAGTGAATATGAACAAAAAGCACCCTTCTGTTACGCCAGGCCGTTCGCGAACCGTGCCGTTCACATGCAGCCTTCTTAAAGGACTTGTGGTAAATCGTTATGGGCTTAGATGGTATGTTTTAGTTAATACGTTTGTTTTTTTCACTGCTAAGACTGGATTCAGAGCTGATCCGTGGCATAAGGGATGTATTTGATTTCTTCCTGGTCCCGTATAGATTCTTACCCTCGCCACAGAGCTGCTGAAGTCTCGGGCCTGGGGAGAGGGACGTGTCGGCGGGACGGTGGGACCTGGGGAGGGGTTGGCGGGTCGCCCCCTGGGGTCTGCAGTTCTGGAAGAAGGAGCACTGGGGCGGTCCAGGCTCTTGGCCCCACGTGGGCGTTTTGCTGGGCCAGGTTTGGAACTGTAGGGTAACGCCATCACCGAGTCACTCGGGATGCACTCAGCCCAGTGGGCATGTCCGAGGGGGAAGCAGACCTAAAGGGCCAGAAACAAAGCCCTCTTCGGAGCGCCGAGTCCTTGGGGTGTCCATCAACCGTTCCCTGGTTTCCCTCCGTCCCCCTCCTGCCGTCTTACCTCTGATGTCCGATGCCCCTACCCAGAGCCACGTGGAATGTAATACTTTGATTAGAAATGCTGAGCGTGGGTGCTGTAACTTCTCCACCCCCGGCGCAGAAGGTGCGTAAGCACATGGGGCTGCCTCCAGCACCGGAGCCCGCTGCCAGGTGCCTCTAAGCGGGCTGCAGGATACGTCCCCGTCTGGTGAAGGTTCGAGGAAGTAGAGAACCCCTCAGAACTCAGCAGCTACTTAATAGCTGTACTGAAAATGATTTTGGACCCAAATTATATATTACAAGATGACGATACTGCACGGCATACTTCCTTCATATTAGATAGTGTTTTTTCCCCCTAGATCCTACAGCTAAGATCACTGGCCCATTTCAATTTTTATTGAAACAAATAAACCCAATAAAAACACTTATGCTGAGAGCTCAGGCTCCACAATAAAAAAAAATAAAAATTACTCTGCATTGAATTTATTGATTTATTTATTTACTCCAACTGGAAAATCGAGTATTGTGTTAATGTATTTTATAAGAATCACAGTGCTCGATGAAATGGCTAATTTATTTTAGCGTATACATAAATAGCTAGCAATTTTCAGTGAGACAGGCTAATGAAAATGATGCTATGAAATTGTCTATACGATGAGGAGTGATGGAGTCAAGTTATTATTGGGTGAGTGCTGCGACGTAGTGAACTGGCCATCATGTCTTTGAACTTTTGAACTGCTGCTTGGTCGCGTGATTTATGGATTTCGATACCAGCGCCTTGAGTTAACTTTTTGTTGAGGGCGCCGCGTGGATAAGTTGCGTGCCGTGTAATCTTATAGATGTTTAGTTTAAACAAGATGGTTGAGAAACGTAAAGTGTGCGAGCAGAATGGGCATACGCCACGTGGAAAGGCAGAGAGATGCTCGTAGGTACCATTAGATGTCAACACTGATGTTGTGATTGCTGCAGATTAACCGAGGACGAGCGAATTTGGCAGGGTAAGTGCGCATCGTGTTTGTAAGAGAAGCGTTGCCTTTGTTCTAAATCGGGCGCATGATCTCATAGCAACTTTGCTTGCCTGTCTACCTTAAACCTCTCCTCGCGGCGTGCCTTATCGCTGGCGCCTGGTACGGGCAGCGAGCATCAGCGGGTCCCTCCATGTAGCTGCTGTGTGACCCGGTGGCACGAGCAGCCCTCCAGCTTGCGTTGGCCGGCTCCGCGGGACCGTTGCGCCCGCGCTGCCCCGAGCCGTGCTCACGAAGCCGTGCAAACTCGTTTGATGGTGGAGCTGGAATTCCCTCGCGGGCTGGCTGCTAGCGCCGAGCCTCGGCACGCAGTGCTGCCAGCAGCTGCCTCGTCACTTGGTGCGAGATGCTCCACTTGTTCCTGGTGATTCGCGTGGGATGGGGGCGTCACGCTGGCCTCGAAGCCCTTTCCAGCTGCAGGACTTCTCCTCGCCGTGCTGCTACGGGAAGCTCTGCGTGGCGACCGCGCCGGGCTCTGTTTCTGATTAGACCGAATAACTTGACACCTGCGTTTTACAATTTGCCTAAAGTGCTTTATCCTGTAAACCCAGCGATTTCAGAGCTCGAAAGCCAGCAGCCTCGCGGGGGTTTGCACGACTTGGCTCGTCCCACGGGCTCTCTGCAGACCCCCCGACCCCCCTGCAGCAGCGGGATTTGGGGCACGTCGTCCCCATCCCACCGCGGCTCTGGGGTAGGCGTGTGGGCATCGTCTGGTTTATTTTTCGGTGCTTGGAGTGCCACGGCTCTATTTGGATGCCGAAAGCTCTCCCCTCGTGCCCGAAAGCCACGGGGAAGCCGCGCCGCTTGCCTGCCCCCAACCCTTTTTCTTTCAGCGTTCGATCCGAACCAAAGCACCGCGGCCTGCTCCCAAAAAGCAGCGGGAAAAGCTGAACCGGGGGATCTGCCGCTACGAGCCGGGGGGGTTGGTTGGGGGAAAAAAAAAAAAAAAAAAATCCCATGTCCCTGCAAGTGTGTTATTGTTGACTTTGCCCTGCACATCCTAATATGGTTACCTCCCTGTCAAAGCGGCCGGGCCGGGCCGAGGGGCCCCCTCGGGGAGCCGCTCGCAGCCGCTCGCAGACAATAAGGAACCGAGCGGCGCAACTCCACAAAAGGCTGCCCGGAACCCCAGGGCCAGCAGCGGCCCCCCAGCGCTGCCCGCCGCCGTACGTACCCCGGGGGCTGAGGGGGGGTGGAAAAAAAGAGGGTGGAAAATGATAGTAATTAAAAAAAGGGGGTTTTAAGGGGGGCGCTGCCAAGCGGGGGAAGCCTCGCAGCGCCGGGACGCGGGGAGGAGCGGTCGGGGGGGCTCCGCGGGACGGTGCTGAGCCCCCCCCCCCCCCCCCGTGCCCCCCGGGGGGGGCCCCCCCCGGGGGGCCCCCAGGGGGGTTTGGGCCCCCCCCCCCCTCTGTGCGCCCCCCCCCCTCCCCGTGCCAGCCGCCCCGCAGCGCGCCGCTCGCTATCTGCCAGCGCCAGAACAAAGGTAGGCTGTGCAACTCCGCGCTCCGGGGGAGGGACGAGTTATTTTGGGAGGGTTGGCTCTTCCCGGTGCCTGACTGGTTGACCTAAAAGGAGACAGAAGGAGAAAAGGGGGGGGGGGGGGAAGGGGAAAATAATTAAAAAAAAAAAAAAAAAAAGGCAACCCAAGGCTCCGTGGAGGCGAGCGGGGCGCAGCGCACTTGGAGTGCGGGGCAACTTCAAGGAGCCGGGGCCCCTCCGCTGCCCCCTCCTGCTCCACTGCCACAAAAAGTGCCTCTGAAACCGCCCGCGCCCCCAGTTCTGTTCCGCTAAACATCGATTTAATTTTCGGTTTTGTTTTTTGTTTTTTTGCATTTAGGGTTTTCCGTGCGCGCTTAGCGGCTAGGAGTTGGTGCGAACCCTCAGTAAGCTCTGGTAGGGATGGAGCGTGAGGGCTGCTTTTGCACGAGGATTTCAACTTTTCGCTTGGCACGACCCGAAGGTACCGTAGCTTTTTCTGCGCCTGTCCAAGTGCTTTCGTGCCCTGCGAGGAGTTGTCGTATTTCTTAAGCTGTCCCTTTATGTCATCCTTTCTCTGGCTTTTCTAAAGCCCGTAAGTTATTCAGCTTCAGTGGACGGTTTCTTTGCCTGCAAAGTGAAACTGCTGTCAGGTTTTGCAGCGTTTCTGGGTTTGTTTTGAGACCGTAGGAAAATATTTAATACAGAGCAGTAAAAAAACACACGGGCTCGTCTTCCGTTCAGGGGAGTCGGCAAACCTGTCCGCGCTTCTGCCAGCAGCACTGCGAGCAAATTCATAATTCGGTGCCAGAGCAAATGAATTCACGGCGAGAGCTACGTTGGGTATCACGTAACTTAATAAGAAATACATTTCTGATTGTAGGAGCGGACACCGCGGTTGTAGGCATAAATATCAAACCTGGGTATGTCTGCGGAGTGCTCTTCATCCAGCCTGCGTCACGCAGCATTGTCCTCAGTCCCCGATTCTTGCAGGATTTAAGCAGGGAAGCATTTTCTTCCTAAACTGAGCATCATTCAAAAAAATCTTTTAAATACCTGTTGTATACTTGGCTGCTTAATTGGCTCTCCTTCCTCACTCTGCTGCCTGCCTTCCCCAGTTGATTGTGGGATCTCTAGAATTTTTTTTTTAAGGAAGTCACAGTTCCAGAGCTGAACTGGGTAGCTAAGCTTTTCTTTCCCTTTTCTATTTTTTTTTTCCCTTAAAATGTTATTTCTTGTGTACTCGCAGATTTCTGTTCTTTGCCTTTTTATTTATTTTTCTTCTGAGGTATTCAGCCTGACCTCTGCTAATCAGAAGCGCTTTTTAAAATGTAAGGCCAGGTCAGATAACGTAAATAAACTTTTGTGCTCTCAAACTTTCATCCTGTAACACTGGGAATGATTTAAAAAAAAAAAGACAATTTGCATCTCACTAGTGGTAAACACAAATAAATGCGTGTTTTTAAAATCAAAGGGTGTCTTTTAAAACACATTTCTAGTTTTTGCTTTTTCGGGCTGTGTAGGGGATGATAGGAATTAGTAGCCTTTAATTAGACGTGGAGATATTCACATTTTACAGGGATTTATGTTAGAACATGGAATGGCGGGTGGCTTGTTTCCTCATTATGAATACTCCCTGCACATAATGAGGTTCATCATTAGTTGATGGAGTGAATTTGCCCTAGCTCTACCTTGAAAGGCACATAATTTACATACTACTTCAGAGCTTAGGCTTTAATGGATTCCTCGATGAATAAAATGAAAAGCTACTTTCTTTAAATTTTTGAACAGTGTTTTGATAATACGGATTTAATAAGACATTCAATTTCCCTGTTAAGTACATTGAAAGTGCATTCCCAATTTTAGCAGAAAATATCCTTCCCCGCGCCGCTCTCTGGCATACCGGGCAGCGCGTGATGGAACACACAAACATTTTGGGGGACCCGGGGGACGGTGCCGCTCCCTGAGAGTGGCACTTGGCAGCTGTGGCCTGGTGCAGCCGCGGTTCCTGGCGGCCCCGAGCGTGCTGCCGCACACCCATACCCTGGAAACGCCACGCAGCCGCTCGCTCCCGCGGTAAGATGCATTCTGCCCGGGGAGGGCTCCCACTGTATATTTACTGTGTACATTTGCGGTGATTGATCCATGGAAACGCGCCGGCGACTGTCAGGCTGACAGTGACAAACCCGCTAGTCCCACCTCCCTATTTATTTTAATGAGACGAGAACAGCAAAAAAACTTCGCCGGTGCAGTTCCACCTCCGAAACCGCCGTGTAGATGTGATTAGATTAGAGCAAATTGAATTGCAGGCTGCCTAATGTCTTCTCATGTCATCGGCTTACCCCAGCCCTGCTCCACCGGACAGGCTGGGCGAGACAGCCCGCCCTGCCTCCCTGCTGCCTGCGTGTTTGGGGCTGGGGGCCGGGGGCCGGGGTCGGCGTTGGCCCCGTGCTCGGGGCGTGCTGGAGCCCTGGGCATGGCAGCGCCGCTCCCGCTGCCACTCGGCGATGCGGCGGCGAAGCCGTGGAGGCAAGAAATCCGCAGCGAAGGCTTGTTTTGATAGAATGTTTTATTACCTGAAAACGATGAGCATATATTAACATTAATAGAATAGTCTGTGTCATTCTTTTTTAGGCAATTTACCTCAGCTGCAGACCTGTCTGCTTCAAAATCTTTCTCTGTTCTAAAACATATATTTGTTTAGGGAGTTTTCATTGAAGTGTACATGACAATTACAGCTGTTCATTAACAAAATTGGGTATTTGTTTTAAACTTTAACCAATCACTTTGATATGCTAATTATGGTGTAATTTAATTTGAGCCCTGTAATGATGATGCCGTTATTATGGACATAAATGATGCAGTTAAGCTGAGAGTAATCTCATTTGCATACTGTACATGCCAGTAAATTAAGCCCTTTCTTCGACTGCTTCAGCTTTAATTTTCCACTTCTTTTCACACAGCGCCTTTTCAGCCGGTCTCTTCTAAGCCCACTTTGTAATAGCGCTGATGACTGTTTGATGTGGAGAGTTGCTGCACCACAATAATGCACGACACAAGATGTAACATTTAAAGGATTCATTATCTTACTGAGTGTTGCTTTAAGAAGCTGGGATTAACGAGGGTGGAAGTGTCCTCTCTCTGGAGCGGTGCAGGTCTCCCGATAAACAAATGCCATCTTCCTTCTCCCCCCCTTTTTGCTCCACCCTGGGACCGGGAGCGTTGCGGCGAGGCCTGGCGCTGCTTCGCAGGTACGAGGCAGGCGGCCCTCGGAGCCGCCTCGTGCGACGCGCAGGCTTTGACCTTTCCCGTAGGATGTTCCAAGGTGCTCCTCTGTTGCAGGAAAGTGTCTGGATGCGATTTGCAGCGTTAGAGGGACGGGAGACACCGGGTTATTTTGCGACAGGTAGATGTGCAGCCCACGTACCCAGCGTGGCGCACAGCGATGTTAAAATCTGCGTTCTTGGTTTCATTCTGCTTAAACACCGATTTCTCCTTTTGGGGCTGCTACGTGGGTTGAACTTAATATCAGGTTAATTTCAAATTTAATTTTTAGGCACTGGCATTCGTGCATTCTTTGGCCTCATGATGCTACTGAAAGCCTGGGTTTCAACACAACAAGTCGCCAAAACCAAACAAAAACGAGCTGAGCAAGCGCTGACTCAAATGGTTAATCTTTTCCAATTTACCGTGTTGTCATTGAACTGAAGTATTCTCATAACACTGTGGCATACAAAGAAATCATGTGAAATAAACAGGGCTCTTTTTATAGCTGCTTACTGTTATGGTTAGATATTTTCATAGTTTAATACCTCTGGAAGTAAAGCCCGTCTCAAGTTTTGAGCTGCAGTTGGCCTCTCGGAAAGCCATTGTTGTGTGGGTAACCAAGTTAACTAAAGATCATTATGAAAACCTTGCAATCCTTTCCTTACACAGGGTCCCATGACCAAAAATAGTTTGTGCAGTCGCCCACAAACATGCAAGTTAATAACTTCCTGGGTGAACAGTGTAAAACTGTTGATTTCCAAGGCACGCACTTCACTCCCTCCTCCACCCCTTTACGGTACACAGCAAACAAATGGGAGGGTCCCCTGTTTACCCACTGTCCAACATCCACTTTTTATGGTTCCTGCCTGCTCTTTGTCTCCGTGGTGCGTTTCTCACGTGCCCTTTTGTTTTCTAGCAGTTGTTCCATGGTAGCCCGACCGTGCACACTTGCTGGATGTGGCCGTGCTGCAGCGAAGCCTGCCCCACTGACCTTGTGCCCCCATTTCTGTGTCAGAAACACGACAACCAAAGCCCCAGACCCACTGCTCCGGCCAGCAGCTGTGCTGGTGAGTGGCGTTTGGGCTCTCCCAGCATCTCTTCCCTGCGCAGGGCAAGGAAGAGCATCCACGGAGGCAAGCGAAAGCACAGAGCGCGGCTCTTTCTTTTTACGCAGCCCTTGCATTTTCCCATAACGCAAGAGCTTGGACAACGGTTTATGCCAGCCAGTTCTTCAGGGTGGGCTACAAAGAGTCAGATCTTGGGGTCTGTACCCAGAAAAGGAAAGGCTTCCCTAGTTCCTTCTCTGAGGCTGCCAGCCTAGACGTGGGGTTCCTACAGGAGTGCACGAGACAAAACCCAGCAGCAGCGCCCTTGCCTGTTGTGCTCAGAGCCCGACCAAGGGCATGGGGGGTGAGAGGGCTTTTCACAAAACAGGGCAGCGCAGACCAGGCTCTCCCCAGCCACCCAGGAGGTCAGAGGCAGTCTAGCGTAATGCTGCAAAAGTTCAGTCTCCAAAGCTCACAAAAAACGGTTCTTGACTTGATCAATTTTAGCAACAGCCCCGTGGTTCAAGCCGTTCTCTTCCTTTAAAGATAACGCATGTACGGCTTGGGGATGTCACAGGCTGCAAAGCAGGCGTTGTGACTTTATCTTTCGTAGGGTTGGTATATTGAGCCTCTCTGCCTGGGGTCCCGGGGAGGTTTTCTGGCCCAAGCAGACAGATGCAGGTCGGACGGACTGAGAGGTGGGCAAGAGAATTGCTTTTGCTGCTTTTTGGTGTTTCGTGGATGTGACGATGCAGCGCTCTGTGCAGGAACTTCGGTGTTAATCTGCTTGGGAGATAACGTTTCTTTCAAAGCGATTTCAATACTTTGCCCTTAAAGAAGCTGTGTTGTAAGAGCTGTCTTCAAAGGAGGTTTCAGGCACAGTTTTCCTACCCTCTTCTGTCCTAACAAAACACATATCCTTCCTCCCCTCGCAGGACCTTGTCAATTCATTCTGGATAAAGAAACTCGTTTATGAAGAAGATTTTCCCTGTATCATCCTCCCTCTTAAATCTGATCCCGGATTGCAATTTTCAGTAAGTTTCTCCTTCCACACTTTCCAACCCACAAACCTTTTCAACCCAATCAGGTGGGAAATTAAAAGAGATACCAGTTGAAACGATGCACTGTGCAGCCCTGTCTGAGCGTTTCCGCGTCATTCAGGATCGCTGGCTTCAAAGAAACGTTTCCCGTCGGGTGATGGTGGCTCTCTGCAGAAAGTTATTTCAGGGAGTTTGGAGCTTCGTGGGAGATGGACTTCTCCTTTTCCAGCTTTGTTTACAAACAGCTTTGTTCTTGCCCTTTCCCAGCAAAACGAGTGTTTCTTCACAGAAATACTTCTGGTTGAGAGCAAAACCACCGAACCTCTCTCTAGAATTATAACTGCACCAGATTAAAGAGTAATTTATCATATGCTAATACACTTACCCCATCAAAGTCATGGGTATCGAGACACAGAAACAAAAATAGACCTCTGATCTCTATCTCTGTAATGCTTTTCAGCATAGAGGCTTTTAACGGTATCCAGCGAAAAAGCTCGAGGAATTTGCCATTGTGTTTACCAACTGCTAAAGAAAACAGTTATTTGTCACTGTGAAGTCGCCGAGCGCCGTTAGCCTTCCAGATCTGATCGAACCCAGCTGACCGCAAGTTTGGGAGCGTGACGATTCTCTGTTCCTGGCGGCTCGTTCGTATTTCTAAGCGCATCTCATGGCTGTCGATGCTGGGCAGACACCTCTGATAAGAAGCCCTGAAAGCTGTCCACGGACGCTTTTCCTTCGGCATCAGAGACCCTCTGAGCAGCTCGCGGCTGGCTCGCCCGGGGAGCGGCCTCCCGAAGGTGCTGTTTTGGAAAGCCGGGTGAATCTGCCTGTTGCTACTGGTCCTGGGTGTACACAAAATAGAGTAGTGCGAGTCAAGTAGCTGCTAGGGCTTTTTAATCTACCAGCCTTTAGTTCTTTTGGCTGCACATAACTCTTTCCAGCGGCAGTTTTTCCTGTGACTGGAGAATGTGAATGTCTGTCTAAACTGGCTGAGCGGACAAAGCCCTGTGATGAAATCGCATTGAGCAGACATGCTTCGAGCAGAAGAATGGAGTCTATCAAGCAAAGCTGTTAGTAAAAGGACTCGGGGATAAACCACGCTCTCTTTTATCCCTGTACCATGCGGGGACGGAATGGAGCGGAGCTGCCGGGCGGGTGGCGCAGCCCCCGGCTGCCCCTTCCCTGTGACGTGGGCCTGCTTCAGGTGCGAGTCCGGCTCTGGGGGTGTTGAATTTGGCTTTGCCTTGGCTTCTCCTCCAAATAAAATGCTTAACCTAAGGATGGCCTTTCAAAAGACCATGTTCTTTTTCCAAAGAACTGCGAATCCTTGAGCCGGGCCGCTTATGTAGTTTCCTGAGACTATCGCTTTGAGGAAGCTGGCTGAAACAAATGCCACTTTCAGGTGCGTGGCCTAAATCAAAAGCAGCTCTGTTCGAGTTCTCTGAAGTTCGGCAGGGCTTTACCATTATTAACAGCCATATGGACCCGGGCCGTGCTCTCCGGTTTTGCACGGGGGAAGGGCCGTGGCTGCCGGTCCTGCGCTCTTCTGCCGCAGGGCTGCGGCACGCCAAGGCCAGCCCCGGGCACGGCTGCCTCTCTTGTTGCTGCCACTCCATGTGCATGGTTGGTGGCCAAGAACAGAGCTGCCCGAGGTAGGGAGCCCCTCCTGGGCTGATGTCCGTGTGCTGGGGGCAGTGTGTCAGCTGGGGAGGCTTGTCTCCTCCTCTGCAAACAGGGTTTGTCGGTGGACTTGGGGAGGAACAAGAAGGCCGTGGATGAAAAGTGTCCTAGGCTTCGTGCTGAGGTGGGGCTGGCCAGGTGTGTTTGGCAAAGCTGAGAGACCCGTGATTCGGCCGGGGGATGTTTCTTGTGTTCGCTGGCGTCTTCTTTTGGGAAGATGGGATTGGGTCTGGGTGGATGCGGTGAAGGAAGGCAAGGTGGAGGAATGAGCGGTCCTTCCCAGAGAGCTTCACGTTGGTTTTTGAATGAAGCAAATGAAGAATGAGATGATGATAAGCCAAAGTGGTGCCAAATGTATGGGATTCCATGTGTGTGCAGCAAAGGGAAACCCAGCTCCTGTAGCTTTTCCTTGGAAAATGACTCTGTATTTAGAATCCGTGTGCAGGATGACCATATAAATGTGGTTAAATGGCATAGGATTCTGATCAAAGGGGCAATTACGGGTAACAAAGTAGGAAATATAATTATTGCAACCATTTCGGATCTTATAGCCATGGAGAATCTTAGCAGCAAGACAGAGAAAAAGCCTTGATTCTAAGAAAAGGAGAGAAAAAATCCCAAGATTTCAGCCTATTGGGCTCTACAGAAAAAGAGAGCTGAAAAGTGAAGATGCATCTCCTAGAATATCTGAATTCCCAGGTAAATATTACTCAGAGGGATTTTGAACACCCTAATTGTTGGTTGAACTGAATCATAGCAGAAACTGAATTACCAACTTCCACACAGGAGAACTTAGAGGAGTCGCAGTGGTAGCTGGGTTATTTCCACAAAATGTCCAGCACATATGCTGCGCTTGCTTTGATTGTTCGCCGTTCTGGAGTCATGTCTCGCTAGACTGTGCTTTGCCACACACCTCCACCCCCTAACAAACTGGCCCTATATCTGCTTGTAGACAGAGTATAGGGAATTAAACTGTGTGACAGTGAACTTCTGGGTTTTCTGCATGCTTGACAAATGTTTTTTAAACATGGTATAAATGCACTGTAGAATCAAAGTGTTGGAGGGGCACATTCTACTCCCAAAAGAAACGTGTGTAGCTTGGCTTCATATTGCTCTGTATTTTTTTTTTCCCAAAGAAATATTAAATATTTTAACGACACCTATGTTTAGACACTACAGGTTTGGACAGTATTCTCCTCTGTGTGTTGCAGAGTTCCTACCGACACGCCTGGACAAACCTCACCACCTACAACCCTGAGGCCAGAGTTTGGCATTCAGTGTCCTCGGAGGGAGGGATTGTAGCTGTTAATCCTGTAATAGCCAGATTCCTCAAGGTAGCATCTTCTGTCCTCCCACGGGTTAGATTCTCAGGTTTACCTGACAGCGTGAATATTTCTCTTCAAAGGCAGCGTAAACCCTTCTGCAGGCTCCGCTCATCCTCGCTTCCCCTCGCTGGGTCTTGCCCGGCCACCTTTTTTCTTCCCTGGTCTTTTCATCATAACCGTTTAATTCTTTCTGGCTTCTTGGAGAAAATACTGTGTTGCTGAGTGTCCATTCCTCCAAACCGGTTCCTCGCGACCTGCCCATGTGGCTAGAGATGCCTCTGGAGGAAGGGCGAGCGCAGCAAGGACAGCGTTGGTGCTCTTCAGGATGGCAGTCGTGTGCTTGGTTCCCTGGCAGAAATGCCAAAGCCTATTTAGAGTCAGTCGTGTGAATATTCTGCTCAAAAAAATAATATTTTTAAAAGAAACCAACGATCTGAGTCCTGCAGAGGAAATCGAGCGTTGGCTGCTGTTGGCTGTAACCCATTTCGGTCGGGCATCGTGGTTTTGGTGTGCGTTTGTAAGCTCCAGGTGTTTGGGCTGAAAATAGCTTCTCCATCCCGTTTCCTTTCCCGAGGGTGGGAGAGCATCTCAGGGCTTGGCAAGGGACGTGGGGGCTGTTCCCCAGCTCTGCCGGCGGCTCTTCCAGTTACCTTAGCTAGGTCACTTGTGACCACTGAGTGCTTCTGTACACTCCTGGCTTTGTCAGCCCCGTGCTCGTGTTCAGACTCTCCAGTGAACATCCTCTGCACCCTATGAGCTCCGGGAGCTGTTCCAAGCCCCGTTTAACTCACGGCTGGGAGGCACTCGGAGCCCCTCGGGTGTGCGGGCCCTGAGCTGGTGTTTTCCCCCTGCAGGGCAGTGGCTCTCTCCTTGCCCGCGTTCGGCGCAGCGTCGCACCTGGAGGCTGCGGGCTCTGAGGCACACTCGAGTGAACTGCTCTGACACGAGAGGCTTTGATACGTTCCAACAGCCCCTCCAGAAAACTGCAGGAGAAATGTTTCGTTTCGTTAGTATTTTGGGGTGGAAATATGCCGTAGATTAATCCTCTCTGGAAAGAGATTAAGAAACATTCTCTCCTCCTCCCTCCCAATGCACGAGTAGGTGATGTTTATTCTGTCTTTATTAACTACAGACGTCAGAGAAAAAGGACTGCTGCCCTTTGATTTTATTTACAAGGCAAAAGTGAAAACTTGTTTGATCATATCAGGACTGTTTAGCTCAGCGTAAGAGTGGAAGGGAACCTCTTTCCAGGTCCTATCGTGGCTAAATATGATTTTGCTTCTGTTTAGTTATCTCTGAATTTTAAATGCAGCGTCCTTGCCCTTACTTATTTGTCAGGTTGAGTGAAATTGCTTCATGCTCTGCTTACGGAAATAAGCTATTCAAAAGGAAATTGTCTCCGAGAACTAAGGAATTTTTGTGGCTGTCAACTACGGAGTCATGATTTTCACAAAAATGATCCATTACAGAGCAAAAGCTGCTTTCAAACCTCGCTTTCCCTTTTCACTGAAGAAAGGAGAGGTCTGGGCTTTGATAGACTCTCGTGCAGGCTCTTGAACATCCGTGTTCTTGGGCGAGGCGGGTTTTTTTCTCGCTTCTTGCCGACCTGTCTCCTACTAAGGCGTAACTCTCAGAAGCAGAGGACGAGGTCGCACGAGGCTTGTCCCCATGGGCGCTGCTCACCTGAGCCGTGTGCTCTCGGCATCGCCTGCAACGTGCG
>CM021776.1:17106940-17194440 GCA_011076525.1 Nettapus auritus | reverse complement strand
ACGCTTCTTCCTAGCAATCGGCGGGGCTCCAATCCATCTCCCGGGGTCTCCTCCGTAACGCGGGGTGCCCGGGGCCGTTGGGCGGCAGCAGCTGTGCTTGGCTGGACTCGGCGGTGGGTAGGAAACTCTGCGGGCATCGCGCGGGCGCTCGTGCCGCTGCTGGGAGGTCGGGGCGCGCTGCTGGGGTGCAGCCGTGCGGCCGTGCGGTCAGCGGGTCCTCAGCCCCGAGTTCCCCTGCTGCTGCCCTGCTCCCTCTCTCGTCTCTGAGTTCCTCACGTCTTCATTTGGCACGCTGAAAATATTTTCGGATGGAACTTTTCTATTTTTTTTTTTCAGGTCTTCAGCGGTTGCGTGTTTGACACGGTTTTGTTATCCTAGATGTTGTGTTATGATCTGGCGCCGAGAGCATTAATTCCTTTATCAGCTCTATTTCCTTTACAGTTGTTGGTTTAATTGAGCTCCTCTGTGTATTTTACAAAACAAGATGCGTTCATTACAACTCGCAGACCTCCGATAGGCTTGTAACGAGTTTCAGAAAAATAGCACTTGTGCGGACAGTTGGAGAAGTTGGGTGTTTGGTTTATTTCTCAGATGATGGGAGGAAGCAGTAGCAGAATTCTTGCATGCATAATCAGGAGGAACTTTCCAGAAGCTCTTTTTTCTCGCTATTTTCTTTTAAAGCTGTGTTTACTCTAAGAATTCGTCTGAGGCAGTTGAAATATGTGGCTGCAGCATAGAACAAAATACACTGTATGTTTTGTTCCTCTTCTTGTTCTGCTCTGACTTGTGCAAACAGCTTTAATCCCAAGGAGGAGATCGCACAGTCTGCGGCTGCAGCATCGCACAATCGAGTTTGGGGTGCGAATTACCCTCTCGCTGCACATCCTGACATTGAAACCTCTCGCCTTGAGTAGTGTAAACACGGAGTATCCTCCTCTTTCACGAGCCCTCGGAGCAGGAAGCCACAGGCGCTCAGGAGCCGGCACGTCTGTGGGACCGTGCACCTGCGTGGGGATGGAGACGTCCGCGGGCCGTGCTGGGAGCGGGTGCTGAGCTCCCAGCGGACGGGAAGGACACCTGGGACACAGCCCGGGGGGGCCGTGCCATGAGCCTGGAGCAACCTCTGCCAGGATTCTCGTGGCCGAGGGCCCCGTGGCGTGGTTCTGGGCGGCCACGAGGCCTCGTGCTGTCTGCTGGGAGGTCCCTGCTGTGCCGGCATCGCGAGTGGGCAAGGTATGGGCACCCACAGGCGTGGAGAGGCTCCCTTGGCGAGCGGTCCCTGGTTGCCTCTCTCTGCCACCTCTCCCCGTCCCGGCCATCCCTGAGAGCGTCTCAGAGCTGGGGCAGCGCTCTTCAGCCACGGGTGGAGGCAGGAGAGGGATTAAGAGCTTGGCTTCCTGCATCCTGCCTCAGAAGTAGGCATATGGGCTTTTTTTTGGTGAGTAGAAACAAAATCAGCTTCGACAGAGCTTTTTTAGGGAGTTTTCTCAGGCACAGGATGAAATTTTGAGGTGGAAAAAAAATTCACGCTTTTTTCTCTCCGTCGGGCCAGTGTGATGAGGACCAACTGTATTTTTGGGTGCTCGGGATCCATGTGTGTCACCGTCAAGCGTGTGCCTGCTGGGAAACGCGTGCATGGTGTACGCGGCTCCTGCGCGGAAATCTGCTGGGGTGGGATCCTCGCCCTGGCCCCCGGCCGGAGCTGTTCGGGGAAAGAAGCAACGAGGCAAAACGGGGCAGGAAAAGCAATTCTGTCCCGCTTGTTCCCTTCTGCCTGATCCCTTCCCTTCCGCCTCGTGTCCCGGCCGTAACCTGACAGCCCCAAAAGCTTCGCGAAGTGCATTTTTCGTACTGTCTTGTGGGCCTGATCGTCGAGAGGGGTTAGCTGCTCTCAGCTGTGGGTGCTCAGAGTTCTCGCGAGTCACCCTGCTCAGGTGCTGCTGGTTACTTTTTTTTTAATGGAAAAAAGCATTTATCTATACACCGAAACCACTAAAGAGCTTTTGCTTAGTTCCCCCCCCCCAGCACACGCGGATGGGTGCATGGGAGGGACTGCAGGTCTTAGAAGGCTTTAAGTGTGTGAAAACAAGGAGCCCTAATGAAAAGGGTTTTGCAACTTAATTGTCGTGGGTGTGCCCTTGTTTGCAAAAAGAAACGAAAGTGCTGGAGGCCGGAGTGTTTTCTTTAGCCTCAGCCTGGTGGCACAGCGCCGTAAACTTCCCCAGCCAGTTCTGCCAAGGCGCCTGAGACCTGCGAGTCCCCGCAGTGCTTCAGTGCCCGGACCCTCCCCGGGGACTTCGGGCCACCTCCCCTTGCAGCACCCTCCAGAAGCGCCACGCTTTGCACGCCGGACCTTTCGGACCTTTCTATCATGTGTAGCGGGGCTCCCGAGTGCCCTCCTTGAAAGGTGGCTTGTTTGCACCCCGTTCCCTCGGCCCGATGTGCTGCGTCTGCTCCACCGGGTTTCAGACTCCAGAGCTGCCCTCTGGACGGAGATGCACGGCTCCATGCGGCCAGCCTGAAGCCCTCTGAGGGCTCGTCCCTCCTGGCTCGCCGTCTCCAACCCTTGGGAGCAGTCCCCGGCCCCCTGCGACCGCTGCCTCCTGCTGCAGGCTCCTCAGCCCCCCAGTGCCCCAGAGAAACGTGAGCCGTTTTAAGTAGATGCTGTTTGCAGCATCTTGGACTTGCTCCGTGAGTATGAGAAATGTTAACATAAATTCTTTAAATAACACCTAGTAGTGTTGAATGCACAGAATTATAAAACATTTTTATATTCTGAGGCTCATTTGCATCTTCACATTAAAAACCGTGGTTTTCTGTTCAGGGAATGCTTGCAAGATCTGATTTGTTTTGAAATCAAAGCTAAATTTGTGTTCCTGCATTCCTCTTTGCCCTTCATTTGACAAATTTTTCTTGTTCTATAAATACGGGATTGTAAACAAGGGCTAATCCTTAGCAACAACCTGGGAAGTTACCGTTTCTCTCCAGCTCCTCTTGTAATTAATGCAGACTGAATGTGATGTGATTTACACGTCGTATTCCTCAGGCCAGGAGGTACTCATACCTTGTTAGAGCACCCAGCAAAGAACGCTCCGTACAACATAATTGCCCTGCATTTTCTGCCGTGAGAAGATGGTTAAAGATGCTTTTTACTTTACGTTTGGAAAATGGAAGGCTTCTGCTTTTGCATTTGGCTGAAATTGTCTTAAATGTGTTTTCCCTCCTGCAGCAGTCAACATTGTCAAAACACCGTGTGAAGTACGTTTTGATAATACGGGTTAAGCCCATCGTTACTTTAGTTTAATTCGCAGTCTAGGTGAATGCTTCAGATGCTTCCACTTCGTCATAAAAGTTTTTCGCAGTAAACATCACCTGTTTTTTCCCCGTGTAGAAAAGAAAGAGATAATACATCCGGTGAATGAACGAATCCCTTCTGTTCAATTGAGTACGGCCTGAGCAAGACTTTCTCTGGCGGTCCGTCCTTCTATTTAATTTTCATTTAATTTTGTTTTGTTCTGTTTGTGTTTATTCAGGGAGAGTTTTTTCAGTGTTAGTGTGTGTCAGCCCCACGTGGCCCAGCGCTGCGTCTCCCCAGAGCTGTGAGCAGAACGTTACGGATGTGGCGAGCCACAAGTAGAGGAGTGAGTTTACGTTCAGCTTTCCTTCATAACATCGATTTTATTCAAGTTTTGTAATACCTTGGTAGCGTGGTCAGCATCGCCATAAAAACTCTGCGTTCTGTGAAGTGATCCAATCTGTGAAGCATTTCCCATTATGTAGACACCATGTCTTTAAATTATAGCAATTTCTTAAGATTTTAAAGCAAAATGAGCTCTTAGAAGCGTGATTAATAGCAGGGAATGAGGCTAACGCTGGGTCATCAGTGGCACTCCATTACAAAAAAGGTTGGGCTAATAAAAGCATCCATCTATCTGACCAATAAAGCATCTGAATGATATGCTTATAGTTTTTATCCTCCCGGAGTTACTTTGTACTGAACAAACTGTGGTTTTACGTGCTGGGAGAGGAGCGCGGAGCAGCGCGGCCGAGGGGAGCGCGGCGGCCCGGCGCAGGGAAACGGCACCACTTCCACGCGAAGCCTGATGTGTTCAGAAGCCTTCGGGTTGCGGCGTCGAAATTTCGGAAGCCGCTGCGAAAATCCCCCGTGACCCCGCGCCTGCCTGCCCGCGGCCGTTCGGTGAGGCCGGCCCTCGCCGTCCTGCAGGGCGGGGAGAAAGGACGGCATTGTGTGTAATCATTAATTCCGAGTTCAGTCCCCGGCAGCCCCAGACATCAGAAATATTCCGCCGCAGCGCAGGAAATGGGGCAGCACTTCTGTTTTCCTGGTGCGCGGCCGCCAACTCCGTGCTCCGGTCCCACCTTTCATCCTGCCCGCTATTATGCTGTCAGCCTGATGTAGGGAAAAATAGGAGGTTGCCTCAACAATGCTGCTTTCGGGTTTCATTTAAATACCTGCCTTATTAGCGGGTTGTGCTCGTTTCATGCTTTTGAGCCAGCTTTTTTTTTTTTTTTTTTTTTTTTTTTGAACAACAAAAGGCTACGTGTTTTCTGAAAAAAATAAAAGGAAGCTGAGCGTCTCGGCCGGCCGCAGATGCCCAGGATTGTGCTGGGAAGAAAAGTAGCAAATATTCTAAAACTTGTGCAGAAATGATGAGGGAGGAGGCTCCTAGCCACCGTGCTGTTTGCACATGAAATGATGAGGGAGAGGAGATCAGTGCCCGGGCAGCTGTGACCTCGGCTGCTTCCTCGACTGAGGCCTGGGGTGAATTCCCTCACTGGCACTCCTGGGGAGGCACCGGGGACACCGGGAGGGATTTGGGGGAAAAAAGGACCTGTGGCATGGACCACAACTGCATCCTGAACCCCCATCCAAGCAGTGCGACGTCTTAAAGGGCTTATTTTACGTCCGGGAGGGATGAAGAGGCTCCCGGAGGTCACAGCAGGGCTTGTGTCAGGGCAGGAATGTAACCCAGAGCCCTGGATTAACCCCTGCCGCTAGGCCCGTCCATCTTCTCTCCCTCTGCTTCACATCTTTCCCGAAATCCACGTTCAAGACAGAGCAGTTGATGGCAAGGGAGAGGTGGAAAACCCCGGGGGCTTCAGGCGCTGGGTGCCACCAGGAGGGGTGTCACGGGGTGGTGGTGCCAGGAGAGGGACATCGGGGGGACAGGCGAGGGCAGAGCTTTCTGCTGTGGGAAGAAGACTTCGGAGGAGGCAGAAGGCTTTGGAGGGGCTCCTGGCACCACCCGGGTGACTGAAGAGGAGCAGGGAGGTCTCCAGAGACAGGAGGCAGAAGGAAGAGGGCTGAGGACGGGACAGAGGAGGAGGAACCGTGCCTTGTGCATGGGCGTGTGTGTGAAACCATCCGGCCACGCTGGGAGGGATGGAGCTGTGCGGAGAGGCAGCGTTCGGCTTGTTTGTTCTAGGGGAGAAACGGAACGTTTTGCATCCCCCCTTCTGCAGTTGCTGATTTTTTCTTCTTAACGTAAATAGATCTTCCACATCAGTGGTTCGGCCGGTAAATCTTGTTCTGTGAGCCGCTTTCAAGTGATTTCAGCTCCTTTCTTTGCCCTTTATCTAGCAGATGCACGGCCGCGGGTTTTCCTCTGCCGCCTGTTGTCCTGAGGTTGCAAAGCAAGACTGCAAAGGCTTTTTGTTTGTTGTTGTTTGAGGGGGGGAAAAAACCCTCAACCCACAGAAGAGTTAACAGGATCTCGCTTGATCTGCTCGTTTATGCAATGAGTAATGCGAGGTTGGTAACAGCAAATTGTTGTTTATAAGCAAACATGGCACTGTGTAAACAAGGAGGCCTGGTCCCCAACTGGTTGGATTTCATGGTGGTCAGCAGCTGATCTATGTAACGTACAACCTTTCTGCCGCTCGAAATGTCAGAAGAATGACTATTTGTTTGTCTTGAGTTCTTCCCAGCTGTTTACTCTGTAATGCATTTGCCTCAACCTTGATTCCCTAAGAGTGGCCCCTTTCTCCTCCCTGCTCTGTTTACATTAGTCCTGCCCCGAGTGTCACCTATGAAATCTGTTGATTATTCCACCTGGTTAATGTTAAATTGCTCTTGCAAGATGATGTGTTTGTTCATAAACACAAATGCTGGGCCCCTTGTTTACTGTACCCATGGCAGCAATCAGTTATTAAACAAATATTGCTTTGTTTGCGGGTGTGAGCAGCAGTTTATCCTGCAAGGTCTGGAAAAAAACCTTTAAATGCTGGGATTTTGATAAAGGAGAAAAAGGGGAGCTTGTCCCTGGAATGTGGCTGAAACTCACTTCGGTTTGCTTTGCTTATCTTCAACTTGGGTGAAGGGGCTAGAAAGATTAGCAAGTTGTTTGGTTTTTCCAAGAGATTTCCTTAGTGTAATGATATCTATCCAGTTGTTTGCTTTTTTCAGAAGGGAGAGAGCACTCCTGCAAGACGACTAGCACAGCGATAGACGGCTGATGGCTGGAAAACCCTGTACGGAGCAAACAAGGAGTTAGGAGGTGTAGGACAAAGGCGTAGGGCTGTGACCAGGTGATCGCCCCAAAAGAACGGCCTCTGCGTTGTGCCGCGTTGGGTCGGGGCCGTGTTGGTTTCCCTCCTTGCTCGTGTCTGACTGTAATGGATGAGGTCTGAAAAGGCGAAGCTTTCGCTTTGATTTCCGAGGTGTGGGCAAAATCTCCGGTGTAAGAGCAGAGCCATCTGAACGGAGAGAAAGTACCCAATTTAAAAATGCTCTCTGCCGTTCCTTCTCCTGCAAGTGAGGTTACAGAGCCGCTTTCTTCTTTTTATGACTGGCAAGCAGCGTTTACATCTGCTCCTTTCTGTACGCCGGCTATTTGCTCTCCGGTTTCGGAGAGTCCTAATTAGAGAGCACCCTCCTGGTAGTTGTTGCTTTTGGGTTGTTTTGCAAATGAGCAAGAAAACTCACTCAGACCATCTTTGTTTTTCAAAATTATTGTTTGTTATTGTTTCTGAACGCGGCTTGGATCTGGAATGCCAGGCAGGACCTGTTAGCACTAACAGCAAATTGTTAGGGCGTCGTACACAAAGGGAGCAAACCCTCCTGGAGTGACCTTGAGAAGGAAACGTTAACTCTTTTTGTAAAGGTGGTGCCTGCGCCTTTATGTAGGAACTATCAATTAAAATACCTCGAATATACGATTATAAAAAGCTTTTGGAGGATGGCATTAAATAATTGGCCTTTTCATCCTTCGGCAAAGCGAGCAACAGAATACGGACAGAAATGTGCCGTCCTGCTTTCCCTGCCTCACCCCGGGCCTGTGCTGGGGAGGTGGGCGCCTGAAGCCGTGGCTGTGCCCGCGGGCGCTGAGCAGCCGGCCTGGCTGCCCTCGTCTGGGGAGAAACAGTGACGTGAGAAGTGCAGAAGTGCTGAGGACTTGCACCTGGCTTGGGGGTGGTTTCTGACTTCTGCAGGCCGGTAGACAGTTTAGAAACGCTTTGTTGGAGACACGCCGGGGGGGTGGGCTCGTCACTGATGTGCCGCCAGCACTCGGCCTGGCAAGGCTCGGTGTCGTCGTGGTGAAGCGGTGCTGGTGCTGTCCCGCAGGCCGTGCTGCCACATGAACGTGTTTATTAAATGCAGCTCTGGCCGTTCAGTAAGTTGGGTATTCTGGTCGCCTTCTTCTCTGGGAGAGGGACTGCAAGCGTACGTTTCGGGCATCAAGCACACAAACAGAGGGGCCCAGGGCCGTGAGAGCGGCTGCGTTTCTGTTCCTCTCCGCCGCCAAGCCCGGGGAGCCCCGCAGGTGGGTGCCTCCCGAGGGACCCGCAGCGGTGCCGTGCCCCTCTCCGACGAGGGGCTTTCCTCCAACGCCCACGCTGCTGGCGTCCCAGCCTCACGGTGCTATCGCAGAGCAGCGCGGCACGATGAGGCATGGTTTTGGGGTGGGCTGGGTGTTCCGCTGCTCGCCGTTCCTTTCCTGCCAAATAAATGTTGGTCCCAGTGATGGTAAGGGCGGTTTCGGTCAAGCTCGTGGCTGAAAGACAGCTCTCCCTGGGAGGGAGGAAGGAACCTGACTGTGCCGGTGGCCGTATGTAAATGCTGCGTCCTCTTCTCCACTCGCCTGGGAATGGCCCAGCTCGAGAGCCTTGGCGCAGCCATGGCGTGAGCTTTGTGGATTTCAGTGGCTGTCAAGCTGAGAGATGTAGACTGATGTGGAGCTAGCTTCACAAAGGGGATTTGTTCATCCAAGGTGGGACTGGGAGTAACTTCCCTGGGGATGTGTTAAAAGGAGGGAGAGTGCAAGATGCTCAGGCAGGGAAGGCAGAGCTGTCCGTCTCCTCTGCCTAACGCTTGGGTCTTCAACAAATGTTGGGTTATGTGAGCGGGGAACGAAAGCTTGGTAGTCGTTGTGGGCTGTATTTGGCAGGAAAGATGGTGTTTCATGGCCTTTGTATCCAGTCCCAACAAGCACGTTACAGATCACCTCCTGAAACAAAGAAGTGAGGCCTTTAACTTGTGGTTTGGGTGTGATTTGGTGCATGAGTTTTTCATGGGGACCAGCTCTAGCTCTCTGAAAAGAACCAACATGTAATGTCCATTTATTGCCCATTTCAATTATTTTTCCTTGGATTTTCTTGTTCTCTGTTCTTCCTGTTTGTGGTCAGCAACGCCCTCAGCAGCACTGATCATCTTAGGGATCCCAGCAGTGAGAGCTTCTTCAAGAAGTTGTTTGGCCGCGATTTCACAATAAGCCAGCGTGGCACAACTGGGATGAGGCTCCTGCCCGTCCTTCCCTTCTCCTAACCACGGCTGTCTTAAATTTCAGCTCCTGCAGAGCATCAGTCAGCCTTTCACTGGGCTGCCTCTAAGTGATTTCAGGTTCCCGTGGCCCTGAAGTAACCCGGCCTGTGCGAGCCACTCGCAAATGGTGATGGAGGTAGTGGTTAAAACAACAAGTCGTGGCAGCCTGCAGGTGGGCAGCAGTAGGTAGAGCGGCTCTTCAGGAGACTGCGGGTTGGAAAGTGGACATCAGTCCTGCTATGGGTTGAGGCAGGCGGAAATTCAGCTTCTCATTGATGAGACCGCAGGCAGGAGGTCAGGCAACCCGTGTCCTTCTCCCGTTGGCCAAGGTAATGTGCTGAAGCACTTCTAGAAAGCCCCAGCTGCTCACTCACTGCGTTTAGTTACGTAGTCTTCGTGTTTCCCCCTCCTCGTTCGTTTCTTCCCTCCCTGCCCTCCCCGCGGCTCAGCATCACCGAGCAGCGCTTGCCCTGTGCGGGGACGGGGAGCAGCCCCCAGCGAGCCAGGTGCCAGGGCCACGCCGTGGATGGGCTGGTGGGGATGCTCCTGGAGCAGTGGGATTTGCCTCCCTTCCCCGGGGAGGCTTGCCACATCGCCTCCACCACGGGCTCAGCCGACCTGAGGCCTGGGACGAGTCCAGCGCCGACCCTCGCAGCCCCAGATGAGAGCGTGAGGGCTGTGTCAGGAGGCGAACCCGAGGACGTGCTGCGGATAATCCCGTTTCTTCCAGACCTTTATTTCCTAAGCACTAAATGGAATTTCAGATTTTAGATACGTCTAGACATATACAGTGCACGATAAAGTTGATAATACATTAATCATTTTTAACAACAGGTAATATGCATAATTTATGGTGTTACAGTGCTATCTTTTTTGATATTTATGATGGATAATGCTCAGTTTTTGCCCTCATATTACTGCTTTAAATTATACCACAAGAAAATTAATGAGAAACTAGATTTATGGGTTTCATTTGTTTGTCAATTCCGAAATTAATTGGGTGTTAATTTTAGCCGTCCCTCATCAGACCAGGTCTTTAGTATGTGTGCATTACTTTGCATTCATTGAAGCCTACCTCCCATTTGCTGTGGGTCACTAGCTTTGCATACATTAAAATAGCCCTCAGGCTCATTCTCTTGATTACTTTTTGAACTGCCATGCATTAGAAAATTTACGCCTTTCTGTTATAATTATGAAAATTCTGTATTGGAAGATGGTGCTTGCATAACAGCAAGTGTACAGTCGTGCTCAGCCATGTAAGATCATATAGCAAATCCCAATGCGTTTGTGTTCTAATCCTAGAAAATAGCGCTCTTGACAATCTTTGTTGTGTGAGTTTCATCCTTTGAAATTTCAAGGATCCGTCTTTATGCGCTGAATTACCTCTTTAAGCTGAGGAAATATCAAAGGATTTCACCTCGTATCTGTCGCCGTCTCTTTGTTTCCTCTTCCCGCACTTCCCGTGCGTGTTCCTCCCTTCCCTTGCTCCAGGTTTGCCTCTCCTCCAAGAAACGCGGCTGGCAGACGTGACTCAGCATCGCTTTTCAGGACAGCAGTCTGACTCGTTCCGTGCCGTACTATTTTGGTTGGTTCTTAAAGATCATCTTTAATTGCTCTTTGCAGCCAGTTCTGCCTTCTCGTACTCCTGCACAACTCAGCAACCACCAGTAGTGTGTAGGCGAGTGGCCTTCAGAGGGGTAAGCACGGAGTTTTATCCCAAAAGTACCCTAATGTACTGACAGTTGATCTATAGTTAGTTAGTACATAATTATATCTAAAATACACCCTGTCAGCGGGATAAATGACGGCTACTGAAAACTCTAAAAGCATGATGGGTATGCACCCATCTGCAGCGACGAGAGCTGGGGGGGGTGTAAGTTGAGAAAGCCTGGTGAGTCCAGGGCGATCTGATTTACTTAAACCGTGCCATATGTCGGGATGGCTCTCTCCAATAGTCGCGCTAACCGCAGACGCAGGCGGAGAGAAGTCATCTGGTCCACCTGGCTAGTTTGGACTCCCCTCCCCGGCATTATTTCTGCATTTAGCGCGGTGGCAGCCCTCGAGCTGCTCATGTGAAGCTGGCTGATTCACAGTTAATTGTGACATGGTGTAATTTAGTAAATGAGCAGCTGAACATCTGTACGCCTTCCCCCACGGTAGATCAAAGCCTTACCTTACACAAGGCTTTTAATTTCCACCAGTGGATCCTTTTTGTTTTACTGAACTCATGGCTGGCGGGATGGTGCTGCCGGCCGGCCTAGGGACAGGCTGTCAGCCGGACTAAATGGGGGTTTCGGCGGCGGCTGGAGGCCGTCGGAGCGTGTTCCTGGAAACACTCGGGACTGGTGGCAGGATGAGAGGAGCCTGAGGCACTTTTCCCGGCCAGGCACTTGCTCCAGAGGTACCGGCACTAAAAGGCTCCAGCTGTGAGTTCGGCAGCGGTATCCTGGGAAAACCCTCGTGGTCCTCGGCGCTGGTGACGGGCAGTGCTGGGAGCGCCCCGCTGCTTTTGGTTGCTTTTGTACCTGTGCTGTTGGTAAGAAGCAGCTCTGCTCGTGCTTGTGTATTGTCTTGGCGTTCGCGCTCTGGAGAGTGTTAGCTTTCAAGAGGCAAAATCCTGCCTTCGCAGCATTGCACTGCTGTGCAGCGCTTCCAGACGTTGTTCGGTTTTCCAGAGTTAGGCAGAGAAGTGCTCAAAAGTTGGTCCTGAGCTTGCTTTGGGGAGCTGCCTGCAACAAATACTTACATACAAATGATGCCTGCGTGGATAGCGTGCCTGCTAGAGAGTTTAGGACTAGAGCACGTCACTTGATCACTTACTTAAAGCTGATTTTACCATTACTCTCGCATCCATACCAGTAGAAATATATTTTATAAATCTGTGTTTGGTTTAATTTACACGTGCTTTCATGGCTGGGGCCAAGTTCTTTAAGGGCATTTATTCTGCTTCATATAAATAATTGATCAGCCAAGTTAATTTACTTCTGCCTGACTTGGTCAACCTTAATTAACTGCCCTGGAATAAAGGCTGAACTTTTTGTTAGCTTAAAATCTTTCACAAATGTGACAAAGAGGGGATGGATTATGACAATGTTTTTGCTCTAGCATTTTTCCCCGGGGACGGAAATGTTGAAAGATCTTTATGTGCATGTATGCATTTGTAAAAACCTCCAGATCCTAGTAGCCAAAATCACATCATCAGCCTTGCTAGTGACTTTCTGAATGTTGCCCAGGTCGAGTCTGGAATCATATTTAAGGAAGGATTTTAAGGCCTAGAAGACCCCAGGGGTGATTTTTTTCTAAGGTGATGAGGTTCTTAACGTGTAGACTCGTGCTTATTCAGGAGCCTTAAAAACGTCTTGCCAGATGCCTCCATGTATGGGAGGGCATCTGAACAGATCTGGGTATCCGTCCCGCAGTCTTACAGACTTGCAGCGGGTCCTTATTCTGACGGGTGCATCAGAGAGAAAATCCGCCCTCATGCTGACATTAGACAATGCTGCTAGGTCTTTAGAAACGATACGAGTAGCAGAATTGCAGAAATCGCACACTTCAGTGCCCACCTCCTGCCTGCTAATCTCCACGCTTAACCTTGCTCGTCTCAATAGGCCGGCGGAGCTAAGAGACGTGTATCTGCAGCATCTGCTCTTGGTGATGTTAAGGACTTTTTTAAACATGGGTTGGCACAGAACGTTTTCAAAATGATGATTCCTTCAGGTTGTATCTTTTTAGTGCAAAACACTGTCTCCGGAGTGCTCAGAAAGATCCTTTTCGCTCAGCCAAAGTTCACATCCGACCTGTGTTTTTTCAATTTTGACCGTGCCCTGAAGAAATCAGCTGTCTCCAAGTCATCTGGAAGACAATGAGCTGTTGTCCTCCTATTGACAGTGTGCATCGTTTTGATTGCACTCCATTGAAATTTTACCCCCTTACCTTGAACATAACGTATTAAGCAAAGAGACGAGCCAAACCATATGGTTTTGGCTTTCTAGTTGGCTGTACATCAAAACCAGAAGAGGTTTTGTGCAGGTTAAGTCCAGAATCTTGAAAAATCGATCTCTGTTGTGAGATTTTTAAACGAAGCTGGTATTAAGTCACATAAGAACAGCTTGTTTAACACAAGCTCCTGGATTTCAGGATGCAATTCTACAAGGGCAGCTGTGGAAGTTTGTTGCTCATGTTGCAGCTTAGCTTTGGGCCCTTCTTAGGGGAAAAGCATCTTGTGTCACCTTTCATAATCTTGAAGAGCCATTCTGTATCCACCCCAACATGAAATAGTGTAGAATTTTTATGGAAAAAAAAAAAAAAGATACTTACAGTGATAAGAACCCATCTACTTTAAGCTGTTAAAATACATTTTCCTTTGCAGAATTGATGTGAGAGTCATTCTGCTTGGCAGAACGTGCGAGGCGGACGTGCTCTTCTGCCATTACATTTCTTGAGCCGGAACGTGGTGTCTGGTATGTCACGGAAGCTTTTGTCGAGTTGGGTATTCCTATAACAAATCATTACGCACAGCAGCTTTTTCGGTACCGTTCTGCTCACCTGGGGTTGCATTCGGACCAGATTCGATGTTGGTGGTACTAGACACACAGCTTCGGTTCGGTTGCCACAGAACATAATCGTGTTGCATAAAGTCAGCCTTGCTTGGCTTTTTTCTTTCCCAGTTTTGAGTGACAGACTTCACTAATAGGCTTCTGCGAGGCCTGCTCCTCTGTGCTGAAGAGAGACAATTATCTCAGCCATCCTCAGTGTACTATCACCTCGGCTCATTTAGGTGTGCTCAAGAAGACAAATAATAATCATTCTTGCAGAAAGCTCTCGCAGGTTGATGTTCATGACATGACGCTTAATGATCAAACCAAACTGTGATTATTTATGTCAACTCACATTTGACTACGGTGAAGAAATAAACAGTTTTATCTTCTCTCCCTTGAAAATCCTGTTTTCTATTAGAGGCATTTTAGCAAAGTGGATTTGTTTTGTATTGGTGTCCAGCTGAAGTTATATTGAAGTTGACTGCCCATGAATGGGTGTCCTTAAATCAAAATTTGCTCAGAGATGTTCGCTTCTGCTTTGAAAATAATCTTTGAGTGAGCAAAGCCCTGAAAGTCCAAACCATCACAATTTTCGTTTTACTGCCTGATGTTCCTGTTGCCTCCGTTTCCCTGCTGGTTGCACTGGTTCGGCTGGGTACATCACGAGGGCAACCCCGCACAGCTCCGCTGGTAGCTGCTTGGGGTGCTTGGAAATGGAAAAGGGAGCCTGGACACGTCCTCAGGAACTCGGACATCTTTTTGTTACCAAATACTGTAAATAATCCATCCTTCTCTCTGTCCTACAGGTTGGAAGAATTGTAGCAATAGCTGCTGTTGTTTCTTTCCAGGAGCATTTTGCAGTCCTCGAGGCAATAAATAATTTCTTGACCAGTTTGTTTGTGAACTAGTTTCTGTGTCCTGGAGATATTTTGCTCAGAAGGGCAAGCCAACAAATCGTGATCAGGCAGTGATGGATCTGCTCCTCGGTGGTGCACGTTCTTCTTGCTGCTGTCAAAGGCCTCTCCGAGCTTTGGTCGCTGCTCTCTCTTTCCTTCCTTAGCAGTTTATCCGTGTGCTTGCCTCCAGTCGATCTGTTGCATCACAAGTGTTCGAGAATGAAATGTGCTTTTCACTGTTGGGGCACGTCGGTTTTACCATCTCTTTCCGCTGTGGTGTGTGCTGGAGGCACCTGCAGCCATTGTAGGGTGCCCGTCCTCAGCTGGGAGCCTGCTCGGCACCGGGACGTGCCGCACAGCCCTGGCCGCTGGGCATCGCAGCAGTCCGAGAGGTGAGTCTCGGGGTTTCACCTGCTGCCGCAGTCTTGCATGGTCTCCTTGTCCAGATCTTCAGCTGAGTGACATTAATGAAGTGCTCCGTTTCCTCCAGCTGAGGCTTGACCTCACATTTAGATGGAAGGAGTTGCAGCAATTCTTTTCTTGAGTCATCTCCGGTGAAAAGAGGTGCGGTCGCTGCCCCGTGTGTAATCCAGCCTTGCGTGGAGTGAGTGCTAGCATGGACCTCACTGTGCTTGTAGGGCTTCCTTGTAGTGTCAAAAATGGAAAACACGCCATGCTCAGTCTGTGTGAGAGCAGGATCATGCTAAAACCCCAGAGCATTTACTCGTGGCATTGGGAAAGCTGCGGGTTAGTTTAGATCTCTGGAGCTCTTAGAAGGGGGCTGACAGAAGCTTTGTAATGAGCCCCGAGCCCTTTTGTCTCCTTGCATAATTCCAAGATTTCACAAAACAGATTGAAAGAGGTTTCCATAGACCAGCTGAAATTTATTTAAATGTAATCGGAACGTTTGAATCTGTGCTAGTACCATCCATGCGCTCGGGCGGCCTGAATAGATCCCTTCATGACTGGAGCGGGGTCCCGCTAACGAGCGGCTCGCCTGCCTGGGCCGTGAATCAGCGAGGAGCGCTAAGGCCGGAGAGCGGTGGTGACAAAGCCCTCGTTAGTCAGCTGCTTCTCAGTTGGGACATTTTGATGATCAGCCGTACGGATCATCGTTACGAGTGGCCGAAGCTACCAAGTGAAAAAGCGGCCTGGTGTTGGTACGTGCGGCTGCAGCGTGGCGTGGTGGCCGTGGGCAGCTCCGGCCGGGGCCTGCGCTGCGAGGACGAGGCCTTGCCTCCAGCCACGCTGGGCTCCCCTGGAGCCCTGGGAAACGCTTCTCCCCAGTACTTTTCCATTAACAAGGCATTGTGTTCCTCTCCCTTTCTGACTGACGTTTTCCCTTCTGTGCTGGAAAGGATTTTTGTGCTCCCTTCTGAAGCGGGGTAGTGACGGAACTGAAGCAGGTTCTTCTTGGCGTGTGAAGCTGCTGAATTTCGAAGTGCGCGGCCCTGCACAGGGGTGCTTGGCTCCCGTGTGGGTGGTGAGCTGGTGCTGAGCGGGCACCGGGCTCTGAGCACGCAGCACGGCTCTCCCCGCCAGGGAACGGTGGGAGAAGCAGATCGGATTAATTACGTGTAAATCTTGTAACTCGGGGCATGGCAGGTGGAAATACCTATAAAACATCTCATCAACGCATCTCAAAGGTGGTGGCTTGCAGCTGGAAAGTGGCATATGTGCTTTGCTTGGGGTGTTGCGCTGCCAGTTCATTCACAAAAACGCATGTGAATCCCAAGAGATCTTGGGGAAGCGATCGGGCAGTCATCTTCCTCCTCGCTGTGGGGTCTGCGACCCACTGCCATAGCTGGTGAGCACAGCGTTTTATAGATCCACAGACACGTCCACCAGGAGTTAAGAGCAGCCCGCTGGCTGGCTGTGCAGAGCTGTGACTGCTAAGGTGACGTTTAGCCCGATACACGGCTTGCTGCAGATAACTCAGGAGCCTTTTCACCATAAAACCGTAGTGAATCCGAAGTCAAATCCAATAAATTCACCAAAAAGACGAGTTCTGCAAGCCGCTGAAGCAGTTTACTCCAAGCAATAACTGATGGTGTCCATCACATCACATCCCAGGCTCAGCCTAAACTGATTCGTAGTAATAATACAAGGAACTAATTCAGCAGTATCTCAGTGGGGATGGAAACTGCAGTGCTGAATGCTCTGCCTCCCCTACCTGTCCCTGCGTCCTGTGTATGAAGTTGTCGATGTTGTCCGTCACGTGTTGCAAAGGATGACTCTTCGGTTTCAAAGGAAAGCATCCAGATGTAACTAGAGAAATTTAATTACGGATTCTGTGTGTTCATTTGAAAATATTTTTTTTCTCTAAGGGAAAAAAGATGTTGAGCAAATAATACTATATTTAGAACAGAACGTACTTACTAAAATTATAGCTGTACCAACAGATAAATAAACATAAACTAGTAGCATGAACCATTAATGAAAGATAAATCGTATGAAGGGAAATGACAAATGTTTACAGTTTTGGCAGGATTTAAAACAGGGCATGTCTCCTTATATACAGCAACTGTTTTAACAGCTGCTTTTTTTTCCCCTCCCCTAAATTATTTCAGGTTTTTGAGTCATGATGCAAGAATCTGGGACTGAGACAAAAAGTAACGGTTCAGCCATTCAGAATGGAGCGAGCGGTGGCAACCATTTACTAGAGTGCAGCCTACGGGAAGTGAGATCAAACGGCGAGACACCTTCAGTTGAAATTGGGGCTGCAGATTTAACACATCTTCAGCAACAGCAGGTACTGTAAGACGTATTACAATTTTCCTACTTACAGAAAAAGCACGAAGCATTTAACCCACCCCCACCCCCAAACCCTTCACGTTTGCTAGTCAGAAGGTGCTTTCAGGACCTGCCTCCGACATTCTGTACGTTTCTTGTCTGTAGAGGATTGCGATCGCAATGTAAAGAGAAACGTTAGACTTTTTTTCCGGAGTTCTTCTCAAATCGTTCCCTGGCAATACCCAAAGATCAGGGCCCGAGTGTGTTGAGTCTGGTGGCAGCGATTGGGTGAACCGCTGTATACAAATAACTGGTTTCCAAAATATGTCACTGGGTGGAAAATACACTAATGCTAAGTTTTGTTTTTGCAACAATTTTTTGTATAACCTAGCAACCTCTATCAACAGAATGTTTTCTATTAGCGAGAAAATGCTGTGGAGGTATCTGCTGTGGCAAAACTTTGGGGGAAATAAATAAATAAAGCGCGCGTCAGCGCTCTCTTCAATTCAGAAGAGTCGCAACCGAATTGTGCCTTAGCCTTTCCCTTTGTATTTTAATTAGTGTATTTTCTGGGAAGTGACTACGTTCACCAGTGTGAATTATCCGTCTAATACGTTTTGTCTTTTTTATTTTCTTTGATAAAATTTTGCAACTCTCTCAGGAAATTTTACACTGGAGTGCTGGGCATGTGTCATTAACGTGTTTGGGAACAAAGGCTGCACCAGAGCCGTCGTGAATACACTTAGGCCTACCCCTCTCTTCTCTAATGCAATAAGCATTCTTCAAACCTTTTAAATAAGCGATTGGCAGCTGGTTAAGACTCCCCTAAGTGTACAGTGATCTTTTTAGCAGGTTGTTGTTGTGGAAAAGGAAAACCTGCACTCAAAAACAAAGCAGAGCGCAGGCTTGTGGAGGAGCAAGGGACCTCGTTTGCCAACCTAAGGCAGAAAGCTGCCGTAATTAAACAAGTCAGAAGAACGGATGGTACTAAATGCGTAGATTTGGGTTGTTCCAATCATTTTCATCCTACAGGTTTTTACTTGAAGTGAGAATACCATCAGTGAGAAAATCACAGCCATGCTGAATTCATTACTGCAGTAGTCACACAAAACCACGGATAAAATTTCAATAACTGCAGGCCACAGTTGAGTAAACAGTTGCACTGAAACTTAATTCCTGTTGACTTTTCCCTCATTCTTCGCCAGGGGCACATTCTGATTCGTAGTGCAAAGACAACAGGGGTTACAGCTTTGATTAATATAGGACAGTAGAAGAGGATTGGAACAGTAAAATACGTTCAACACAAAGGTCTCTCCTTAAAAAGGCTTCATATCAGAACGAGTTAATTACGCTGCCTTTTCCATCGGAGCACTGTGGAATTTTCCAGCGCTGCCGCCTGCCCGCTCCGAGCAGAGAGGAGCCGCGGGAGCACACGGGCACGCTGCGGGGCACGGCCGGCAGCAGGGCGCAGCCCTCCGCCCTGTCCCTCCTGCTTCTCCGTAGCCATCCTGAGGGCTCCTGCTGCCTTCCTTCGCGTTGTAATCTCACGTCATGCGTTGTGGCATTCAACAGCCGCCCGTTCGGTTACAGAGGGGCACAGCTTCCTTCCCAAAAGGGTCCCCAGCCCTCCCCCGGTGCCCGGCACAGCTGGGGCAGGGCTGCCTGCGGTGGGCTCCGCGTTTCGCCCCTCGTTTCCTTCTCCTCTGCCAGCACAACAAACGTGTTCGCTGAGCTCGCTTTCCTCCGAGTGCTGAAAAGACCTTTATGTTCTGCGTTTGAATTCTGCTCTTAATTGGTTTTGATGACTAACTTTTCCGTGGAGTTATCTTTTAAAGAGCAAGTCGATTGCAAAGTTTGAAACACTTATTGAAAAAAAAAAGATAACAACAAAAGGGTAACCAGAGCCAGCATAAAAATATCAATCTTTGTGTTTGGAAAATATTTTTAAATGCTGAAAAGAAGAAAAACCCGTTGTTTTCAGACAGCTAATGCAAGCATTTACAGATACACATACAACACGGAGCATAATGTTTAGATGTTTCTCCATATACAACATATGCTCTCAGGTCACTTAACAGAATGCGTTCTGCAGAACGCTTCTTCAATACAAATGAATGAGTTCTGAATTAAACAGCTATTTCTTAAGAGCATTTCATTCAAATCTTTTCTTTTTGCCACCTGGCACTTGTTTTGTCAGGAAAAAAAATTGGGCGGCGGGTAGTTTGAGCTCGGTGTTGTGGGTAGCGATGTATTCGGGGGCTGAGCAGTGGAACGTGGACTCGCAGCGGCTCGTCGAAAGCGTCTGTGCTGAGCTTTGGTAGCATTTTTTGGTAAATGTATGAATTTATGAGAACTGGTAGCTTTGCTGCTTCGAGAAAGGAAAGCAAACGCTTCACATTTTTTAGGAAGTTTTAATTGGTTTACAAACTTGTAAATATTTTAGCGTGGAAAACTCTGGAGCACCGCAGATGTTCCTGTGCTGGAAGGAGCAGCACGCGGTGCGAGCTCTCTTGTTCTAAGCGCAGGGAGGACTCACACAGGTTTTACTTCCGTGTCCTCTCAGGGTGAGTCTGCCGTGCAAGAAGACAGAGGGATGCTAAATTATTTTAGTATTGTCGATCTCCAAAAATGTGCTGTTAAGCTGGGAGTAGCAAATGTGAATGGGTCATGTCTGAATTTGGTGGCATGGGCAGGGTTTTGGTGACCTGCTTGGAAAACTTGGAATTGTCATGAAGGTTTCCTGGGCCATCAGGCTTCCCATAAAGGGACCAGAAACGGGCGTTTGGCATGGGGTCAGGCAGCAGGGCTCAGCAGCTTGCTCCCAGGGCACCAGGGCCAAGGAACAGGGCTGAAAACGTGGGGACAGGGCTCCAGGCAGCATCAGATGGCTCTTGGGCACCGTGGAAAACCTCTGGGAGGTGCCGAGTGGGTGTCAGAGTCAGCTCAGCCACGGGGCAGGCTGAGCGAGGGAACTAGGACAGAAGGCCTGTAATGAGGGGGTGACGTGCTACCAGAGTGATAACACAGGCTCGTGGGGACGAGCTGCCTTTTCACATACATGATCACAGCATTAGTTGCTTCAGTGGTTTCTGACGTCTGCTCAAATGGAAGGCTCGATACCTCAGTTCTAGTCAGTTCTTTTTTTTTTTTTAAAGTTTATAAGATATTATTTATTATGATTTATTGTTATCCTTGGGACTGTTCATTAAAGTGTTCTTCATGTTGTTAGAGAAATAAGAAAGCGATTTGAACAAAGGGGATGATTATCAAGTTGAATTCTGATGTACAGCAGCAAGACAGCAAACGCTGCATTGCTCGGTGGCAGAGACGCAAACCTCCACATCAATAGCAAGATCCACTTTGATACCCTCACTTCAAGTACTGCCCCGCGAGGACAGAACTCGGGATCTTTTGTCTAATCCAGAATGCTTTTGAACTTTTAGGAGGTATGACTTTAATAGTAATTTGTTGACAGATTAGCTACAGAGATTGCAAAGAGTTTATTTTGCAGAACTGGCAGGCTCGTATCAGTGTTCTCTCAAGGAAAAAAACACACATTGCTGTTGTGCAATTGCTTGCATTTATTGACAACCTGCGCTGAGCAGGCAGAATTGGAATGTTTGTATAATGTAAACCTATAGCTTGTCTGATGAAGTGTAGTGTACTCTTAGGTGGTGCAGAGATGGCTTGATAAAAAGGGTTACAAGGTGACTGTGTTTATGACAAACTGGAATAGCAATAGAAATGCAACTGGGGCAAGAAGGAAGTTTATATAAAGAATTGTGGGGAAGTTTCTTTTCTTCACTCCTGTCTTTGAGCTGAACTATACTGTAATTATGAAGTGTCGTTCTGAACTTCCAGAGGAGCTTAGACAAATACCGTTTTTGCTCTGTGTCCACAAAGTAAGGAAAGTTTTTTCCTTAAAAAAAAAAAAAGGCATTACGTATAATTTTTAGTGCATCCTGGTTTGTATTTTTTATGCTTTTATTCATCGAATGCATACAAATGATAAACTCAGTGTTGTTCACGTACAGGAGACTAAAACATTTCATAGACATCAAGGATCCGGACTAGGTTCTGGTATCTGTACCAAAGTCAACAACTTCCTCACAGTTCGTCTCACCGACTGTAGCTGCGGTGTTTGTGGTATCAGTGTGAAGGTGTCACGGTTTGGCCCTTTTTAGCGGGAGATGTTTTGAGACATGTTGAGCTGTGAAGTGTTAGACTGAAGAAAGCAAACTCCAGGGGGAATACGTGGTTTCTTCAGATTTTGTTCATGTCCAAGGAGGAGGAGAAAGTACGAGAAATGGAGGGTTTGGCGTATTGTTGAGGCTGCTTTAATTGGGTAGATCAAAAAAGAAGATGAAACTGGGAAGAATTCTGAATGTATCGCAGTATAAATTAGAGTAATGCTATGATATTATTTTAAATAAGCCGCTGAGCTTCATCTTGTTTCAAAAAACCCGTGGGGAAGGGTTACAAGCTGCATCAGGAGTTTTATGGTCCCATTGATCATGATGTGGACTTATCTCCTCAGAACAAAACTGCTAAACCAGATCCTAGATAAAGTCTTTGTTTCATATTGACATAACTGGGTTAGACCAAATTTGTTTGTTAGACTTTAAGGGAGCGTTCACGTTGAGTCATTTTGTCCAAAGAGACATAAAGCCTAATTATTAAACTGCTGCTGCTGTCGAAGGAGCCATTTGAGAGGGCAGTTTAAACTACGTCCAGGTTACTGGGAACGTGTCTGGCTTTGTGTTGTAGTACGCTGATAATCGATGGTCACAGCGTCGTGAAAGGACTGCTGCATTTGTGGGGCTTGTGCTGTTCCGTCGGAGAATGTGAAAAACAAGTTCATGCTCCCGGTAACTTGGTGTTTTTATCGTTCAGACTTTTCCCTCAAGTTCTCCGATCTCCCAACATTGAACAGAAGGTGACATGATGTCTTTTTAGTCATTCAAATCTAATAACTTTTAATCTGAAGGTTAAGTAGTGAGATATAAACTAAGAGATGATAATATCAATTTTATGTTCACTGAAGGGCACAATATACCTCTTTCTAGTAGAGGGAAAATTGTGCGTAAAATGTCTTTTGCTTTTCAATGGAAAAGCTGTGGCTCTGAGAGCTTAGGAATGAAGCAGCACTGGAAAAATTAAATAAGTTTTAACGTAGGCTGGCTACCTTGCCTGGATTTTAGAATCAATGATTTTTTTTCCTTAATAATTCAATTTTTAGATCTCTTGTCAATGAACCATGCTGAGAACATTCACGCGGCATTCTCCATCCCCACTGTTGCTAATGCCTTTGTTATAACTACTTATTGACATCAACAAGCCTTGAATCTTCTCTAAGTGCTGAAGGGTAAGGGGAAACTACCACTTGGTTGCACTTGCTGAGATCTTTTTTTCCCTTGCTTTTGTTTTATTTTGCTTCTAAGGTCTTTGATAAATAAGTGCATAAATCTGAGTCCTCAGAGCACCTTGACATTGGCACCCAGGGCTCTGCGATCGCGTGTGCGGGTACAAGCCTGTACCTGCAGGAGCCGGGCCATTAGACGTGTAGCCACCTGGGTTATGTGCACATCCAAATCCTGGGACTGGGGATGTCTATTTCTGTATTTATTTATTTTATACAATAGTTGCTTTTACTGGTAACTTGAAGTCACGTAGTAATTGCTTAGGTTTCTGCGGGCTCTTTGAAGAGCCGTAGCTTCTGAAATATGTTTGCTGGTTTGTTTTTTAACCTTGCATCTCATGCAAAAAACCAGCAATGGTATGTTTGTTCCCAGCTGTTTTCGTAGGTGTGCTCTCTACCCCTGTATTTGCTTATGCTTACTCATAAGCAAAAAAGTTACGCATTCAGGAGTTCTGTTTAGGGAAACTGCACAAAGGAATGCTTCAAAGCTTTCAACCAGCACATGTGTCTGCTGAGAAAGACGTTCCGTAGACACCAGATACAAATTAAAAGTCTATTTCTAATAATTGATGTTATTTAAGTTATTGGAGGCTGTTCCTCCTCCATTGATCTACAGGCTTAGGGGTTATCAAATAAACAGAGCGGCCAACCCTGTGGGACAGCAAGCTGAAATGGCAGCGTGCCCCTTACGGTGTCAAGAAGACTTTAATTCGCACAAAACTCCCCCGTTGGGGCCGTGATGTCGCAAGATGCTAAAGCATGTGCCTGAACGTGGGCACATCGGTCGTCGTATGGCTCACCGGTATGGCTCACGCCTGTAAACCCAGGAATGTGCCCGAGTACCTTCCCGAATTAAGGTTTGACTAATTGCCCAGTAACAAGAAGTTGCATGCATTGCTGCTATTTTAAAGGTAATTCAACCTCATTTGGGAACGTGAGTTGTGTGTAGGGGGTTGCTTGGCCGTGCCATACGAGCAGAACTGTGCCGATTTCCTCTAGCGGGGCTGTTGATTTCGGTGGGGTTTTGTCTGACTCGAATAGATTGAAATGAGAGCAGAACGAAGCGCCACGCTTCCCTCTGTTCTGTTCTTTATCCTGTGGAGCTTCATTGGGTATCACAGCAAGGGAAGAGCATCAGCAGTGGCGTTGTCATTTATAACAGTAACGTTGTAAATAAAGATTGGGATTCAAAGGAAAACGCAAAACTCGTGAATACTCTTCATGAGTTTATTTAACTGCGTAGCACCCCATTAATTAAAAAAAAATAGCAGAAGGTAATTTTTGGATGCTGAGTGTAAACAGCGACATTCTATAATGACAGTTTAGCAGGATGAGTGTTGCTTGTTTTGTTGCTGCGTTCTGCATTTGTTAGCCAGGCTCGCTGCATTTTCAAAACATGAAATGTATTTGCGACCTGTTTTAAATAGTGCATATATGCCTTTTTCCCCCCTATAAAAGCCACGTATTGTATCTGTAGAGCGTCTGTAAAGTCAGTGTCATGTGTCAGACATTTCTGAAGCCTGGGGCCAGTGCCAGCTTTATTACAAGTCGGGGTTTTCAATTTATTTTTAATCATATTTCTTCTTTTTCTTTTAAGCTTTTTTTTTTTTTTTTTTTCTGGGCTCCTGAAAGTAAAGGCTTGTAAAGAGAGGGCTGGGAGAGTTGGGCTGTTTGATCTCTCCGGCAACGTGTTGCCAAACTCATCAGCGCAATCCTCCCGTTCGCCCCCAGCCCTCGGCAGAGGTGCCGGCTCTCAGGCACGTGGAGGGGCGTGATGCAAGACGTGGGTTGAATTTCTTGTGTGCTGTGTGCTGACGTGATCTTGGTTCTCATTCAATGGTCGTAAGGATTGAGGGCTGGGATTGTAACAGACAGGAACATCGCTGGACACACGGGTGCTCAGAAGACGCGTGCTTGGAGACGGGTTAGTTCTGCTTGGTACAGAATTGTATTTCCCGTTTTGGGTAGCCTCTTCTGATCAAGCTTCAAGGCTGAGCTAATTCTTACGGGTTTGTTTTGGGCCTTCTTACCCTATTAGAGGAAATAAGCATGCTTTGGAAAGGATTTTGTTCTGTTCTAGCAAGAGACATCATTATTGAGGGGCACGACACAAATGTTTCAAATTTGGAGATGCAGAGCAAGGTCACAGTTTGCCTCCAGAATCTGAAGTAATCAGGATTTTATTTCAGATAAAACCTCTGGGGCTGATACTTAAAAAACACAACTTTTAACTGGCATTACGCAATTTGCTATGGGTTGCTTAGCCAAATATTTGTGTATGGGGCTTTTTTTCTTTTTTCTTTTTTTTTTTTTTTTTAAAGACTTGCCAAAGTTCAGGTGGGATTTCAGGCTTTAACAAACTCTACCTGGAAATTAAATGCAGGAAAGGAAGGGCAAAAAAAAATCTTGCCTGCTGGAATTAAAGCGATCACAAGCTAAAGGAATGTGGTAGTAGTTAATGTGGTCGGATGAAGTTTTCCTTAAAATTTCCTTCTTGTTATCAGTTATCGGTCTGACACTCCTGCTTTTTACTCCTTATTCTAATAATCAGACACATACATGCTAAAAAACTGGTGGGCTCTGAAGGCAGAGGATGGATCTTCCCCGGTACCCGGTGCCATCCTTAACCAGCAGCAGCCCCACGCCTCTGGGCTTTGGCTGCTCTCTCAGGTATGAAGCTATAGTGTTTTAAAACCATCACCGTTTCCTAGTTTTGTTTCCACGTAATTAAGTGATTCATTGGAGGAGAAAGGTCAGACAGACACGGGGAGGGAGAAATGGGGCTGGGGAGGCAGCAGTGGGACCCAGCGGCCTGCAGGAACAACACGGAATAAAATGGGATGGAGTTCTTGCGCGTGGCAGAGCTGCTGTAGTTGGTCTCAGCCATCCCCGAGAGACTTTTTATGGTATCTGCTTAGGGGTATGCTTGATCCAAATTTGATCTGTCCTAGGAAAAGCTCTGGTTTGGGGAGAGTGGCTGTCATAATAGGATTGCTTTGCTGTACTGCGTTACGTACCTGCTCCTGTACTGTGCCAGTCCTTCTCTTAGAGCTCAGAGAAAGCCAGCTAAGTGCGTTGGAAGCAACTGCTGGGGATTTTGTTGAAAAGCCTACAACATTTTAGACGAAGAGGCCGGGTGAGGCCCTGTGGTTACTGATCGTACCCTCGCAGGCTCTGCAGGTGCGGCGTTTTATTTGGTGGGTTTCGTCCCGCGGTGCATAAACCTTCCCGGGAACGTGTGCCGCTGTGTGCGTGCGGAGCTGGTCGGCGTGGGGAAGGCCAGGCTCTGCTTTGCATCCTGCGTGGCAGCTCGGGTTTGGAGGCAAGGACAGGTAATCGTGGGGTGCTCTGTGGCCAGAGGAAGGCAAAGCAGGCGGCGTGCCGGCCGGCAGAGCTGGCCGTGGCACTGGGCTGGGGCTGAGGTGCTTTCCGTGCAGTCCCTGGGAGCGTTCGTTGCAGCTCAGCCTCGCTCACCCTGCCTTCCCCTGCCTGCCTGTCCAGAATTCCTCTCTCTGAGTAGGTGTGCTGGTTTCTTCCCAGCCGTCATTCCAGACTTGTTACTTGGGTAGCAGAAGCTCAGGGAAAACATTCTGCTTCCCCTGGCTTTAGTGCTATATTACAGATCCTAAAGAAAAAGCCTCCAAGCCAGTAAACAACAAAAGCAGACTTATCTTTTATGGTGTTCCTGAAACTAATGTAGGGTTATAACCGTAAAGCAGGTTTTATGAAATCTAGGCGTGAATCCATATCGAAGAACTAATCCACTGCTTCCTTTCTGTTTCTTGTCTTTTTAATTAGTGCTGGCAATGGGATTGTTAGCTTTTAAGGTACGGTAAATACGAGCCTGTTAATATTATTGAACGCGACGCTCAGCAAGGTGCGGGCAGTGCTGCTAACTGTAGGTGTTTTATGGAGAAGCTAAAAGCAGGCCGTTTGCTGTTTGACAGATCTTCCCTTATGACACAGGGAGGTGACACCGCGATGGCTCGCTGTCCCCCGACACAAGGAGCAGCGTCCGGGATGGGTGGCACAGGACCCCCCTGCACCAGCCCAGCCTGATGCCGCGGGCCTGAGCCCCTTGGCCCAGCGTGGCAAGGTTTGGGAAGTTCAGGTGGTTCTTTCTTCTCCTTGAGAAGTGATTCACCAATTCTTGCAATTAATGAGGAGGCTTTTTGAAGTGTTTTACACTTGGTTCCAGCCTTTTAACTTGGGCAAGGACTGGATTATAGGGGTTTAGCAGCGATTAGCTCTGTTTACAGTATTTTCTTTGCTCTGGAAGGTACCATGTTTGCTTTGCAGAGGGGTTTTATTTTTCAGACTTCCCGTTGACCACCTGCTTTTTTTTCCTAATTGATTACAAGGACAATTGCTAGGCATGATAAATAAAAGATACGGTCTACCAAGGCAGTGTTGTAAGGCCTGCATGTCAAAGATTCATAAACGGCGAGCAAAAATACGTGCCTTTCCCTGGGGGCAGGGAGGCGTGTGCCGTGTTCACGTCTGGGGATCCTTCCAAGGACACCGAGAGCCCACGGGAGGAACTTTTCCAGCAGTGCAGTGGCAACATCTCAAGTCAGGGCAGGGTCTTCCATCAGGATGCTTCTTCCCGATGCCTGACCAAATGCTTGTCCTGCGGGTAAAGCCTCTTCCCTCCTGTGCAGCCTGTAACAGGCCTGCGAGCAGATCGTCTCCTTTCTCTTGACAGCAGCCATTTTCATACCACAGCACCTGAAGGCTGTTCCATGTTTGTGCCCTTCACCTCCTCAGAACTTCAGCAGTCATAGCTCTGACTGTGCAACTTGTACGTTCCAGACCTGTGGTCGTTCTGCTCCCTGTCCTCTGGACTCTGCAGGCGCTCTGTGTTCCTCTTGGCTTGTGGGGCTCCAACGACACGATCGGCCGGCTGACGGCTTGCTGCAACAAGTGGAGACAACGCATTTCCCGGTGTCCGACCCGAAGGCGATGCTCCTGTTCATGCATCTGACTGTGGTGCATGCTATTTTTGCAACGGCATGGCCCCATTGACTCATGTTCAACTTGTGATCCCTAGACTTTTTTTTTCCTGCAGAAGTGCGGTGTAAGCAGCTGTTTTCCTTGCTGCATCGCAGAGTTGGGGTACTCCAGCTGAATTGCAGCACTGTAGATTTATCTTTAATAAATGCCATCCCGTTTTGTGCCGACAGTTGCTCCGCTTTCTCCACTATATCAGCTTTGCAATCAACCTCGATGCAGTAGCACCCACAGATTTTCTAAGCTCTCTGTTCCTTCATCTGTGTGGTTCATAAAGGATTGACTTCTTCTACAGTCCTCTGAGATACTGCCAGAAGTCTTTACAGTCCACGTACAGGACTTCTGCTCTTTTTCCTCTCTTCATAGACCTACCGAGGCAAACATTTTTTCCCCTTGCTTTTAAAAGCTTACTTGCATCTTGGACAGACCTGTTGTCTGCAGCTGACATTCCCAACAGCCTAGTAATTCAGAACAACCTGTCTCTCCTTCAGTGAGCAGGGAAGAGCAGCCAGCCAGCACTTTGCTTCCAGGCTCTTTGCAGCTATTGCACCAATTAACTACGCTAATGAAAACGGAGATTGATGGAATCTTATTAACTATGTAGCCCATCCCACCCAAACCTGAAGCAGTTGCAGGTAAGAAGCGTTTGCGGGGACTCACAGAAAATCAAACTGGATTTGGGTAAAAGGAGTGCAGCAGGAGGGATGTGCCTGGAGAGCCCTCACAGTAACCCACCCCTATGTCTTCTACACGTGTGTTTGTCTCATTTCATCTATTGGTTCTTCCAGAAGCACGATCTTAGCCCAAGGAAGTCTCTGTTCTGTTGTTTTCAGGCCGGGATCTGGTCTCAGCTGTCTATCTTTACCACACATCGTGTCCCTCCATCTTCCCCGGCTTGTATCAGATTGTCCTTGGAGCAAAAGATGAGCAAATGAGTGTGTCTTCCCGTTTAATTGCAGATGTCAATGATAAATCTTCTGTGAAGACTCGAGCCACATGTTTCTGGGTTAGGCTGCCTCTCCGTCTGCATCCTCATCCCTGTCCTTCGTCAGTCGCTCGATCTGAAGGACAGAGCAGAAGGAGTAAAGGTGCCCGTGTGCTCAAAAACCCATTTCATGTTGGGTGCACAGCGGCCAGGCAGAGCCCCCCAGTAACAACTGCCACAGCCCTGCCTCTGTCGTTTGGAGGCCACGGCTCCCGCCTTTGCCAAGTCTCTGTCGTCCGCAAGACAAGACATCTGCAGTGCATTTGTTTAAAGCAGGGAGATGACAGGCGCTGAAACAGATGTTGGAAAACAGAGCAGCGAAAGGCCTGCGCTGCGCGAGGAGCCCGTCGGGTCTGAGCCGTGTGACGCTGAGGGCGGCGTGAGCCGGCTGCTCCTTCAGAGATCCCTGGGTAAGAGACGTGCTTTGCCGACACGCGGGGCTCCCGTTGTCGCCGCGCCTTTTCAGGTGTGCCTAGGGAAAGCGCAGGGCACGGGATCATCGATCAGCCCCCCGTAGATGAGGAACGCTCTTGCTTCTCCAGGCTGAATGGATTCCTAGTTAGGGCCCGAACCGTTGGAAAGCATCAAGAGCGTGGCTCGGCATCCAACAGCCAGTATCGCTCGTTAGTTTGAATGAAAAGCCTCTGCGCAGGCTTTATCAAAGCTGCGGAGAGCTTTATCGTGATCAACATAAAACAATATTCCACCTGAAACCTCTGCGCCACGTAGCCATATAAAAGCAGCTAACGGCTAGTGATCCTTGGGATATGAAGCCGTTCAGGTTTATCACGAGCTGACAAATTGTGCTTTGACAGCAAAGAATCCCTCTCGTGCCTGCTCTCGTGTTTCCTAAGACCAGCTTTCCACCTTCTCTGATCTTGTCTTTGGGAGCTGATCTCCTCGCGCTGGGAGGATGCAGCTGGTGCTAAATGAGCTCGTGGAGCTGGGGCTGCTTACCCGTTGGTAATCTCGGGCAGGAGGCAAACTTGCTGAATAAGGGAGCCCAACTGATGTTCAGTTCGTTCAGTCTCGTTGACAGGAGACGGATGGAAAACCAGACCCTACCAGGGGAAATACTACTCCTGTGTGGCAGGCAGGGACTGAGCTCCAGGAGCGACAGGCGCCCCGCGTGTGGGATCGCGGTGGCTAAACAAAGCCGCAGCAGCTTTTCAGGAAATCTCTGGCATGGTATCCTGTAACGCGACACGGCTTTTTTTAGTGACACAGCAGCTAGCCGTTGAAGGATTGATCATCTTTCTTGGAGAGGAATGTCAGTTTGTTCCTCTCGAGCCCCTTGAAATCTTCCTACTGAGGATCGGCAGAAGACGGGCCGACCGCTGGCTCGCGGTGCTGGCGAGGTCCTTTAAGGCCAGAGACACGCAGGGCAAAGCAACCTCCAGGACTGTGCTGGAGGAAATACCCGAGTGTGTTGCGGATACACGACAGAATCCTTTGTGCAGACGTTTCTTTAGCTTTATGCCCCAAGCATCTCGTTCAGTCCTTACCATATTTCTAACAGCGATACTGCAGCTGGTCGAGGTGGTTGCATCGCAGCCGTGCCTCGTTGCCGTGCCTCCAGCAGCCTCTAAGGGTCTGCAATGCCAAGGCCACGAGTGCTGCCCCTTCCTCCAGGGTTAAGATGCGGTCAGGCCCCACGCTTGGTGCTTTTCCAGAACAGGAGGGGCTCCTGTGCCCTGGTGCACCCCGGGTTTGTACCAGTGGAGGGATCAGCAGCACGCCCCTCACACTGCTGATCCTTGTCTTGCATCCAGAGACCACGCCATCCACCGCTACCCTAGCTCAGAGGAAGGAGGACAGCGTTCTCCAGGCTGTCTGAGCTGCTGGCAGATGTGCTATCTGCTAATGAAAGATTGTTCAGCACAATCACATTTTCATCTTATCCTGGTAGAAGGAAGGAAGGGATACGCGCCTCTTCTCGTCTGTTTTTCTCCATCTGATTTTTCCTTTGTGATGTTACAGAGACGGGCAGTAGGCAGCAACCTTGAAAATCATTACTGCCTTGCCCCGGTCTTCACAGGGACTTGAACCATTTACCTAAAGCGTTTTATGAAAGGGCTGGCTCCCATATGTTCGGGTGAAAATCACCGGACTGTGCTGAACCTCCTTATATCATGGCTGTTTATCCAAGAGGATGAAAGGAGGCATGATGCAGGACACCTGGAGGGATGAAGGGAAGGAGAGCTCCTCTGCGCCTGCCCCGCAGATTCCTTACCTGACCAGGTCTTCCTGAGCTGCAGCTGGACTGCGGAGTTTGCTGCCCAGCCAGAAGAGCCGAGAGGCTTCTCCTCCGCCCCCCCGAGCTGCTGCCACCTGCAGAGGCCGGGAGCTGTGTGGACAAATGTTTTCAGGAAGGCCCAGCTGATAGCGTCGTTTCACAGCTGGCACGCGGGGCACTGCGCCGTGTGTCCCGTCCAGCCGCTTCCACCCCCTCCCCAGATGGGCTTCAGGACTCTGAAACCCCACAGATGTCGTGCAAGTTCCCATCTGCCCAGATTTTGAGCTGAACGTAGGAATGGAGGGAAGTAGGGTATGTAAGGGTGGATTTGGTCCTCAAAAATGGGTAAACAGTGAGGAATTTGTTAGGTGTGAAAGACCTGTTGTTATTATTTAGAAGTGCGTTGTTCCCAGCTCTGTGCTTACTGCTCTGAAGCTGGCTTTTGGTGCCTCTCAGGTCATCCTGCAGCGTTAGTCTTGGCCTCAGCCTGGTTTCGCTTTCCTAGGCTTGGATTTCCCCCGTAGCTGTGTTTCCCCGCACCGCGCAGAGACGCTGGGGGAGTTGGTGGGACCTCAGTTCTCCGCGCCCGGGCCTGGTGGTGGCCCGGGGAAGGCAGAGGGAAGATTTAGGGGTTTTACCACGGTGACTGAAAGCACAGACTGCCTTGGCTCGTGAGATCCTTTAGATGAAGCAATGGGAGAAACCTCTCTGAGTCAGTTCACAGAGAGGAGCTTTCCGCACAGGTCCAAGCAGATGGAGTTGAAAGAGGTCAGCGCTGCGCCTCGTGTGAGAGGTGTGTTCCGGGCCTTAAAACGAGAGGTACCAGGGAAATTGTTACACTGGGGAATATTAATAAATAAATAATTGATCAATAGCTGGTCAGTAGAAAAGGACTCTTCCTGTAAATAAACTTCAGTGTAATTAATAGCTCCGTCTTTTCAGTGGCGTGCACGCAAACGAAGGCAGGGATGCAATTAATGCGTCGGGAGCCTGAAGGACATCTGCAGATAAGGGTTAAACAGCCTATTGAAGCTGAACTTGTGAACCTGGTGCAACTGCTAGACTTGTTTGTTTCAATAAAACTTTTGTCTCTGCTGTGTACGTATTTTACAGCGTGTGTCTCTCGTTCTGCAGGAAACACTTAAAGCCAGGTTTTTAATACAATGTTGGTAGCAAAGTATGAAGGACGGAGGAGGTAACAGAGAAGGCAAGTTGCTAATGCAAAAGCAGTGTACTGAAAGTCACTTTTATTTCTTATTTATAATCTACATGCACGCTCTGGATAATAGATGACAACGCTCATTCAGTACTTTAACTTCAAAGCAGAGAGAAGGCATGGATGACAGAGCTGGGAGCTGGAACACAAAGGTACTAACAACAAGAGGAAAAATGCCTGTTTACTGGATTGCATTTGTTAGCACGCTGTCTTCAGATATTGTTCCCCCAGGAATAGTGAGAATATGTGCTGCACGAACAATGATTTAACATCTGAAAATGGTACTTAAAGAGTTTTCTGTCTGGTAGTAATGTGATGAAGGCTTCTGAATGGAACCTGGGGACTTCATTTCTTCTATTTATCTATATGTCTCTCTGGTTTTAGTCAGCGGTAATTGCATATTTAACCCCTTAAATAGGTTTAACCCTCTCAGCACCAACTTTTTTTTTTTTGATCTCGTGTCTGCTTTTGTTACGCTACAGCTGTGCCGCCTGCATTCCTTGCCAAAAAATCAGAAAGACAAAAGGGATTTTGGAGAAGTCGTGGCCAGGGAAGTGCATGGAGAATAATGCCAGGCTCCACCTCTGCTGCTCCGTTTTCCTCCTCTTCCTTTTTTAAGGAAAGCGGTAGATAATAGCGACCAGGGAAAGTGTTTTAATGGGATTCAGTACAGCTGGGAGCCTTATAGCAGAGAATGAGAGCAAGAAAGAGAGCCGTAATGAGGGGGGAAGTAGCAGATAGGGCAGTAAATCAACAGTATAAATTTGCTGCTTACTTCAGCACTCTACTTCTTTGCATCTTTCTCAATTAGCACTTGTTCTGGGGGGCTTGCTTAATAGCTTATGCGAAACAAATATTAACATAAATTGTTTAATTATATCAAAATCTCGAATTCCTCCAAGACGAAAAATTGTTTTTAGCTACGAGTACGTCTGCAATAAAACACTATCTAGTTAAAGTAAACGAGCTCTAAGGAAAGCCATAAGATTGTAGCCGAGCTACTTTTACAGTTTATTTTCATGGTATTTAAATTATGATACCAGTGGGTATTTTTAATTAGTGCCTCTTTAAAGTGTGCACTTGTCTACATAAGCCATTTTGGCAAATTTGACTCATTCATACAGTGGTTGCTGTAAAAGAGGCCAGCACAGCCTGCAGGAATTGGAATTAAAAGTTTCTGCAAGCTGTTGTCGACATGACCACATCTCATTAACTTAAAAAATGGAGATTATTTGCCTGAAAGCTTGATTTGACTAACAGTAATCAAATATTAGACTCAGTGGAGAAGGAGGAGGGAAAAAACAGCTTCGCTGTTGTGATCTATATCCTTAAGTGTTGTTTGGTTCACTTTAAATAGCGATGTCATATTTCTGCTGTGACAAACATAACAGGGGAAAAAATAATAAGACATATGGCTTTGTGAATAATCCAGGGTTAGTTCTATTTTACATTCTGACACAACTATTTACCGAGTTTACCGAAGATAAATATAATTTCTCTGATGATGCCAACATTAAGAAGTCAGAATTAATTATCCTGAATAGTTTTGACTGAATTACAGAACTTTAAATGCTGGAAACGGCTTATATCTCATGATGATCTTTATCAGCTGTTAAATGGGCATGAACCTTCGGCTTGTACCCTAGGATCATTTAATTGTTTTAACAAAATGCACGACGAGGTGAGCTGCAACATTTTGCATAAAATCGACCAAAAGAGAGTAGTGCCGTTCTGTGAATGCTTCGAGTGGCTCGTTAAATGAAACAGCCGAGGACAAAAAAGCAACACCTCTTTGTGCAACAATTAAGGCATGGGAGCAGGAAAATCAAAATAGTTCATGTTCGAGAGGGTGGTGGAGCCAAAACGGGGCATTCTGTGCCCGTGTCTTCCTGCTCAGCAAAGGACAATGTCAGACGGAGATGGAAGCTGTGGCACACGTTATTCATAAAAAAGGGGGCAGTTAAACAAAAGAAGATAAAGTCTTGTGGCTTTTTATGTCTTTGAACTGAGAACATGTGCTGCATTTTACTAAAGGAACATGAGCCTTGAATGTAAGTAACTGGTTTTTGCATTAGGTACTCCCTGGAGGTAGCAGAAAAATATCATGTCCCTGCATGAAATGCGAATGTGAAATCTACCAGAAAGAAATATTTATGACCATTTTATGCTTGATTAGACTTGGATGACATCTGTTAGAAGACAGGGACTGGACAAAGAGAGAGACGCTCGGGGGCAAATGTTAACAGAGTTGTTTAGATGATGCTGGGGCAGGAGCGTCCATTTACTGCCAGGCAAAACATAGGAATTGTGTTAGCGAGAGTGCAGCTGACAAGAATTCGCTGTGATGGAGACACTGTAAACGGACTGGCTGCAATGGTAAAATGCAGCTGTTGATATTCACCGCACTGCCACGATTTATGGGCAGGTATCTCGGCTAAGCACAGATACTGTAACTTCCAGGGAGCAGATGCATTAACAAAGTTATATAAATGTGAGTCAGCTATAAAAAATCGACATCTTCACTTTTTCAAGTTGTTATTCTGCCGGGCTGCACATAGGCTTGGAAGGACTTTCCAAGAAAAAAAAAGCCGGATTTTCTTTTTATTCTCTTGAAGCCTCTGCAGAACACACTGCTCCGAAGCAATCAACCTGGTTGTTTACTTTCCCCTCCCAGCTTTATCGCCGGGGCTTTTCCCCATGCCGGCTCGGATCCTGCTCCTTTCTCAATGAAAATCCCGGGTCCTGAGCCGCTGCCGCCCCAACCGGGGGCACCGAGCTCGCCGCCAAGGGCAGCGCCGGTGCCAGCACCGAGCCCTCGCCGCGGGTGTAAATCTTTAACGAAAAAGTTGGACAATTAATCAGTTGTTAGCCTTTATGTGTTTTTAATGTTGGACTGTTGTTTACCATCTCTGCAGCAGAGGGTTTTATGGCTGGAGGTACAAACACTCGCCTCGCTCTGGGTCTTTTCCCAGCTTTCTTTTCCTGTAAATTTTCTCTGTCTGGAATGCTTATGGGAAATGTTATTTTGTTTTTGTTTGCAACAGCTCTGTTGTTTTGATTTTGTCTGAGTGGTATGGAAAACAGTACGTCACTTGGAGTGGGTGTTTTGTCTATTGGCCATTTGGCTATTGCACATATATTTCTCATACTTACTACATGATGACAAGGGAACCCAAATGGCATAATTTTCCAGTTGATTTTTGCTTTCCAGTTTAATAATAGTGAAAGGAAAACAAAGTTAATAGATAGAGCAGTTTCGATACTGCTCACACGCTGATGGATGCCTTTGGATTTTTTTTCTCCCTGTGGTTACGGATCTATTTAGACAAAGGTCAGATTAATGCATATATCAGTTTCTATAATAAACTGCATGAGGATTATGTTACCCATTTTGCATACAGTTGTGGAAAACTGTAATTTAAGTACCCGAGCCCATAAAAGGGTAATAAACAACTTCAGTATCATCAATATGATTAGTTCAGGGTACTTTTTACTGATTGTTAGCCAGTGCATAACGCAAGTAGTAGCAGCAGATGCCTTTTAATTGAAAAATGGTCTGAAATAAATTTTGCACTTGAAAAGAGAACACAGCCTTCTCCGAATGACTGTTTAGCCAGAGAGGTCTGAGTGTAAGATACACCGATTCTTGCCTGGTATTTGCCATGTTGGGGAGAGAACACTGAAAGGCTACAGAATGCAGCTTTAAGGGCAGATAATTTTTATGTATAGTACCGAAATATAAAATGGAAAGTATGATTAATTTTTCAATTTCTCTCTGCAGATATCTAATAATTGTGCCCATGGACTGCCAAAGGCTCCCATTAAAGATTTAAAATGCAAAGAAAGGTAGAATCAAAAAGACGGTATTTTGGATTAAATAATGTAAAATAACTGTAGGGCAATAGCAAAGTGAAAAGCTATTGGCAAAATAAAAGCGTGGTGTCAACTATCCTTGAGACAGACTTCAACATTTAGACCTTCACGTTCGTATTTTTGGTGCTGGGATTTTAACAAAAACACCCAGCAAACAAACAAACAAAAACCCTTAAAGGTTGCTTAAGCCAGCTGTCATTTTAAAATACACGTCTAGGCATTGAGGCTTTGCTGTGCTTGTCCACGGCAGGGCGATGAAAAATGCAGCGTGCGAGCGCGTCTTAGAAAAATGAACAGTGATACAGTGGCGAGGGCTCAGAGCTGTTGTCCATCATTTAAGAGCAGGGTATCAAACTCCGCGGCATAATGTTTCTTTCATTCATTACCAACAGATACAGGGTGGCCAGAAAGCATTCTGCAACAGCTTCTTGGGAACGCGCTGCTTTCCTTAGCCTCGGAAAAAGGGATGCTGCAGCCCTAGTACACAGAGGCTGTCAGAAAGGTCCAGCTGGACTTTTCCTCCCTTTTCTGTACTGTCTTTATCACTTTGCTCAGTTCCACATAATAACATCTTCATCTGAGATTGCTGTGGCACAGGGGAACTGCATTTGTTGATCAAATTTGGCTGGATAACACTGTGATCTCGTATCCTGAAGTGCGGAGATGTGCCTGGAATACGCAAGCATAAAGCTGGCCCCTTGATTGATTGATTCTGCCTGTCACAGAACAAGATAACTGGATCAGTAAATACCCTGTGCACTTCAACTTCATCTACACAATCAAAAGTGAGGGCATCATGGGGCTGGAAAGCACCGAGGCATGATGGGAATATCTACACTGCGGAGCGATAGCCAGCAACTTGCAAAAAGAGAGGAAGGGAAGGAATAAAAAAAATGTCCTGTGTGTTTGTACACGGAGAGCAGTGAAAAGCGCATTAATTTCTGTGTGTTTGCAGCGTGTCTGTCTCTCCGTGGATTTATTTCAGCTTCACGTTGGTGTAACGCCGCTGCTGTTGCTGGTGGTGCTAAGCCAGCAGAAGGCAGGAGTAAAACAGATGAATCAGACTCCGGGTGTTTCAGGGAAAGCGTGTTATTTGGGGTCTCTTGTACGAAGGTGGCGTTTCATCGGGGAAAGTCTCGTGAAGCCACGCAGCGAGCCCAGGCCCTGCTGCTTTGGCAGCTCCTGGCGCGGTTCTGCCGAACGTCCCAAATTCCTGCCGCCACCCAGCCCGCCTCAGCGGGAATTGGCGTTGCGTTTTAAATGAGGATTAGGAGCAGAGGCAACAAAAATAAAAGGCTGAAGATGACAGGTGGCAACATTTAAATTAAAAGGGCACATTTTTATGCAGAAAACAGAATATGAGCAAAGCAGGCAGGTTGCTCAGAGATTGGTTGTGCTTTTCAAAAGGGGGGGCTAGAAAATGTGTGCCAGAACACAATTTTGAGATATTCTGAAGCTCACTGCTGCCCTTCAGAAGCGTGTGTGTGTGCCAAGGACTGCTGATAAGACCAGTAGTCCAGCTCTAGCCTGCCGGGCCACTTCTCTCTGCCAAATGAGAGGACTCCTGTAGGCACCTCGGAGGGCCCGGGGAGCTGGCGAGGTGGGGGGAACCTTTTGTGGTGACTGGAGACCTCAGGGGAGCGCTCTGGGCCGTGTCATGCTATTGCCTGAAACAGAAATGCTTGAGCAGAAGTGCTGCCTGATTACTTGGAAGTTTATGGGTTGTTCTGCATCTAGGGCTGCACCTGGTTACGTGTAGGCATCGCTCCTAAATACTGCATCGAAAGGACAAAGTGGTTGACTGGGGGCTCTCTGAATGATCATCGTGCATCTCTGTGGACTTCCTGCCATCCCGTGTATTGAGGAAGGTCACAAGTTACGTGCTAGGGTACTTTGCATCTGCTTCCTTTCCTTGTCTGCATTGTGACAGAAGTTGGCTGCTCGCTGCTAAATATCGCATGGACTTCACAGTCCTCCGAGCGCACCTCACCTTCGTGTCCCTGGCGTGGTTCTTTGGGATAAATGGCTCAGGGAAAAGGTGACAAATGGCCAGAGCCAGCACGAGGCAGGCTTCATCTCAAGAGAGGGTTTGGGATGGTCTCCTAAGGGCTGCAGGGCCTGACATCCCTTGTCCCAGCGGTTTCCAGCTGCGAACGGTTTCTTTCCAGGAGCGACCTGGGCACGGTGGCGTGCAGAATCCCCTATCCGTGAGGCTGCGCATCGGCAGCGCCTCGGGGCTGTTTGGCCACCTCCTCGGAGCCACGTGCGGTGCTCACAACAGCACATCGTGTGCGAGGGAGCTGCCGGAGAGGCGGCCGGCGCGCTCACGGGCGCTGCCTGCGTTGGCTGACGTTGAGCAGCGCCGCGGGTGCTCGCCAGATGAGCCGAGGTGCCGGAGAGCCCGCGCTGCTGCAGGAACGGTGCGCGGGAGCTGGAAGGGAACTCGGCTTTTTACCAGCAGCGAGAAATAGGACAGACGAGAGCCAAGCTGCATTCTTCTCATTCAGCAACTGCGGTTGGAGGGAAGGGGTGAGAAGCGTCCTCCTCTGGGCTGTCCCCTGGGGAAATGGGGAGAGAGACGAATGGCCAAAGAGACACCCACCTGGTGGTGGCCGGGAAACAGGATGGGGACGGTGCTTTGTGTTCTGGTGTATCAACCAGGGAGGTGTAGTGTCACGGGACATAGCGGATGGGGCGATACCCCGTCGTTGATGGCTTTTGGCTCATCCCAGGCATCGTCTCACAAACAGAAGGTCGGACCTCTCCGTTGCGTTCCCTGATCAGGGTGCCGGCTCGCTTCAGCTACCGAATCCGCTGGTGTGGAAATTGGTTTGAGCAAACAGAGACCGTGGATTGCCAGCTCTAGACTGTTGCCTTGTTTCTCAAACACGTAGCAAAACCGAAGGGGAGCTTTAACCAACGTCCAGCCCTTTAATAATCTACTATTTAAGTATCCACTAGAAATACAGAAATTGGTGGTAGCTAGAGAGCAGTGGGATGTCAGTCAGTTGGAGGTTTTTTCTATAGAAAATATAAAAAGGAGGTTGTGGCAAGTGTTTATTTTAAAATGTTGACCACTGCTATTAGATATTTATGACACTAGAAATGCAACACGAGGCTCAAAGCAACCTGTAGTGCACCACAGCAGCCAAAAATTGGCTCAAATTAGACCATAACCACAACTTAAAGACAGTTTTAAATGCTGGAAACCATCTCGCATCGTTTCTCGGTGATCAGAAGCTTTGCAGAAGTGGTAGAACCAGTGCAGATAGGTAGTGTCGTGATGCAGAAGTCCAGTAACGAGCGCAGGGATCGCAAGTGGCCAGGATCCCGTTAGATACAGCAGGTCTCCAGGGATCAGGGGCTTCCTTTCTGTTTGTGCACCTTTATCCTTGCTCCCTCTTTCCCCCGCTCCTTCAGCTGCGTGGGGCGAGCAGAGGGGTTCCCAGCAGGGCTTGCAGGTGGGTTTTGTGCAGCACCTATGAGCGAAACCTCCCGCGTTTGACACGGTGACTGCAGGTGGGGCGAGTTCGTAACTCCGCACCCTTCCACCACGGGTGTGTTTTCTTTGGCTGCAGCTTTTGACAAGGCTGACATATTTATGCACGGAGCTAGTATTTAGCTTGGAATTTTACACATATGAAAGATGAACTAAACAGAGCTCATTTATTTTTTCCCTTCCCTCTGTACTTTCTTTTTTTTTCCGAAATGCGAGGTTACGCGCTGCAGGCAAGCCCCGACGTATCCACCCCACGCTTGACCACCAGAATGAATAACTAGCCACATTCCTTGATGATTCTATAGGGATTGGAAGCTAGGCAGCCGAGTTTGCTATGCAAGAGAGTTAATAAAATTTTTCATTGCTGGAGGAAAGCTTATATACAGTAGTCTGTTTGTCCTGTATTTCAACCACCTGAGTCAGAGCCAAAAAAGCAATTGTCTACTACATATTTCAAACAGATGCTGAGGGGTAAAAGGAGTGACTAGAATTCACAGCAATAAAATGCTGGCTCTTTAAGTTCCCTTGAAGGAAGTGAACCCATAAAATTTTTGCTGCTGACTTGTTTGTCCAGTTCTTTGAAGTATTTAACATTAATTTAGTCTGCAAATCATTGCCACCTCGATTTTTCATTGAAGTATCGAAGCCTGTTAAACACATCACCTTGGAGTGCACAAAAGCCGATTCCTTTAGCAGATACGTTCATTTAGCAGTTATCCATTTGAAAACTTCTGAGGTGGGTGGCACGCTATGCTGTAGTATTTGCAAAGGCAAACTTTCGGAAGGAGTTCATTTTTTACAAGCCTTAACTTCACTTGCAGCAGGTAAGCGTGCGTTAAGAGGTGGTCGTCCACCCGCTTCCTCCCCGTCTCTTTTTTTCTGTTAATTAACACCTGCCGCTGCTGTTCTGGGTCAGAAGGGGAAGGTGGGGACAGGACGGTGGGTTGGACCCGGTAATGGCCGTGCAGAAACCCGCAGGTGAAGCTGGAGCCCCTCGCGAGGAGCCGTGCCCACCACGGGGCCCTGCAGGCAGGGCTGGCGTGCCGCTGGGCGCTGCCCCTGCTGGCAGTCCTGCTCGCACCCTGGCTCAGGTATTCCTTCTTTCGAGCCGTCTTCAGGCTCCGACAGCTGGAACATCCTCGAGGTAATTCTTCCTGCTTTCCCTTAAAGGATGGGTTGGATCGGCCGGCACGCGGTGGATGCCCTGGTGAATTCCTGAGCACCGCTATTGCTATGGGATCCTAACCAAGACCCTCCTTATTAACCCATTTGGCTTCTTCCATGGAAATTCAGGTTGTTCCCCTTTCTGAGCCTTGCACCGTGGCCGATGAGGAGCCGAGGACTCCTGCCCTGCTGCCGTAGGCTCGGGAAGAGCCGTGCCCGGCCCCAGCCCTGCCTGCCGAGCTGCCGCTGGGACGCCGCGGCGGCGCCGGCCGAGGACATCAGCTGTCGGGGCAAGTTTAAAACACACTATCAGGCTTCGGTCGGGAAAAATATCAACACAGAGGGTGTCAATTGAAAACCAGCAGGGTGGCAAAGCTGCTGTACTGTAGTGGGAATGCAGCAGCCTCAAGGCCCTTTAAATGATTGGTGACACACTAGAGATATTGTTAAATTACCTTTTTTATTGGTTCTTGAGTCTTATGTCTTAAAAGACTATTCTTTGGAAGAAGTCAAGAGAATCCTTCTGTTTAGTTTAGATACAAACCTGAGATGCAAAACGTGGATGTGGATCTGAACCCGGGCTTCCCCAGAGCCTGGGCAGTGTTTGGGGCTGGCATTTTGGGGTGAGACTGGTCTGCCCGTGCGTGGCGCTTTGGAGGACGTGTAGGGCAGCGTTAGTCGGCTGTGGCTGGTGGGATGTTGGTATTTCGGGTGCTTTCCCACCATCATCCTTCGTGGAGTGTGTGTGTGTGTGCAGGATAAACAGAGGAACGTGCTGGATGAGGTGTCCTAGCGAAAAGGAATTGAACGAGCCTGTTACGTGGGGCCTGCGGTGAAGGACTGAAACGATTCCGTACAGGCATCTTACATCTGCTTAAAGACTAAAAGGAACACTTTTTTCTTTTCTGTTTGTTGGTTTTCAGCACCAAAAATTGAGTACAAGGATTTACCAATTTGTAAATCCACTGATTATAATGAGGAGAGGACCAGAAAGTGCTGGAGCTTAGTTATGCTCCGTAAGCAAGCGGAGAAAAGGGGTTTTGCATCAAATTCTTCCTTTAAACATTTAAAACTCCTCGTATGTTAGTTGTTCACGACTACTGCTTCTGGCATTGCACGCCCCGTGTCCCGGCGTTGGCTCTCCAGTACCAGCAGCAGCTCAAGGTGTTTTTTGTAGCACTCTGGAGGAGGGGGAAAAATTCTGAAAACATCTCAATTGGCTACCAAATTTCGGCATTTTCCTAGTGTATGCTAACTCCTAAGCAGCAGGCCGGGACGTACGGAGTGTTGAAAAATGCTGTGAGTCGGTAATTATGAATTACAGCAGGAGATCAGTTCGGCTTAGTGTTCCCAAAGCCTCGGAGATCAAAAGGTGCCAGGGAGAAAGATAAAGCAGCACGCGGCTGTGCCAGCCTGCCTCTAACTCGCCTTCGCGATCTAGCTTCAGCAAAAAAGTGTCACTGCTGAATTTTGCAGGGGGAAAAAAAGGAACGTGGGTAACGTTTCTAAAATCGATGGTGATGTGAAACAATTGCTGAGGTATCGTTAGGTTTTTATATTTTTGTCTGCATTATCTCCTAGTTTATCTGTTAGAGCAGTATGTAAATGAAGAAAACCAGCAAGAAGATAAAGGGAGGCTTGTTTGTTCTTGATTTTCCACCGACTGCGGAGAGATATGACCGTATTTTTTTTTAAAGGTGCTAAAGTTTGTATTTCCCTTTTTGTACCCTTTTATTTTCAGTTGTCATTTCCAGGAAGTGGCTCTGTCAGGCGATGCGCGTGTCGTGCTTCACCCCGTGCGGCTGTGCCAGGAGCGGAGCCTGGGTCCCCCCGGCACCAGGACCCCCAGTGCCTGGGCCTGGGCCTGGGGGTGCCGCGCCTGGCACGGCGCTGGGGCTGTCTCCCGGCTGGGCAGGCCTCAGGCGTCTAGGGGAAACGAGCAAATAAGGGTCGTGATTTTGAAGCGATGGATGTGGAGAGAAGGACACACGAGCGCACTCGGCACATCCTTGTCACCTCGGTGCTCGCAGGGTCCCTTCCCTCCCCGAGGGGAGCGAGGTTCCTCAGTCCTGCACAGCTCGAGTTGTAAGATGGCAAAAGCCTGCTTTGTTTTTGCCCTGCTCTCAGCCGTTGTTGCTGGAGGGCAGCCCCCCTGTCCGGGGTGGGTCCCGTGTAACAAAGATTTTCCACCGCTTTCCAAATCCATCCCCCGATCCCTGGGTTACTGGGAAAAGAGAGGCAGGGGCAGATTCCCCACAGCTCTTCCCCCGTGCATCAATTCCGTGTGTTCGCTTTGAGTCAGCTCCTTCATTTCTCTCTTCTGGTTGCTCCCAAGGGGGGGAGTCTCTTGGTAATAGGAGCTCCATCAGTTCAGACAAGAATACAGTTCTGTTCCCTTCTCAAATGACATATGACTATCAGGCATCTCATGAGCTCTCTGAGTGGGCACATGAATTGAACCTTTTAGGAGTCTCGGTGATTAATGGTCTGATGGGTAGGAAGCAGGCGCTCGTTACAGGTCCCGAGGATCTGCCGGGTGGAATTAAATAGCTGCCATGTTAGCGATGCCCTTTTACCCTCGGCTCTCCTGCGAACGTCACCGGCACGGCGAGAAAAAGGAAGCAAAGTTCACCGCAGGGTGGGTTAGGGGATTTTTTTACTTTTGTTTTTGTTGCTCGTGCCTGGGATTGGTTTTCTTGGTGGTTTTTTTGTTTGTTTGTTTCAGCACAAACACCGGAGATGTTTTAATTAGCCTTCTAAGTTAGCCTTTCTCGCCTTACGTGGAGCTAATTCTGAAGGACCGTGGGCACGTTGGCACGGCCACAGTCCTCACGTCTCCACCTGGCTTCTGGAGAACCTCTGCTGCTGCCAGCGTCTGCGGACAGGGCTCAGTCCGAGTGCCAGCATCAAGTGGTGACTTCCCCACGTGGACAGCAGTCCACAAGGAACTGGATGAAGTCCATCAAAGCCGTGCAGCCAGCAGCTAGCAGAGAGCTGGGTGATGCCCGGCTTGTGCCAGCCCTGAGGCAGAGGGCAGAAGGTAAAAGGCTTTGTGCTGACATTGCCGTGCCGAGCGTCATATCCTGGAAGCACGAGCCCAGCGCCGCTGCCAGGCCGTGTTGGCAGCTCACTGGTACCCTGTGAGGATACCAGCACTGGCAGGGCTGCTGCGAGGGGAAGATTTTCTGTCCCACTTTGTGCTCCTTCTCCCAAAAGTGTGCACGTCCTTGGGGCGGTGCTGCCAGCAGGAGCGGCTCGGGGAGGGTTTGGGGCTGGTTGTACCCGTTAGGGACCGAGTGCCCAAGCACCCGCAGCACCTCACTGCATGCACCGACTGCTCGGAAGCCAGGCTGTGTTTCCCTAGCAGTTCCCGTAGGAATACATCTAAAATAGCCCCCTGACTCCTTTCAGGTTTCGTGGGACGCGTGTTCCCCTTTACCTTCTGGCCTGACACTGATGAGGTGCAAGCGTTTCCACTCAAAAAACTTCCTCTTCCATAATTCTGACAGTGCAGTTCGTGCATGGGATTTGTTATCCAGGTACTCGCTGGTGGGTTGTACGACCAATGCTTTCGGCTGGCAGCGCCGGCTGATTCCCGGTCAGCAGTCGATAGATGCAAGGTTTGCTTCTAAGAAAAAATAATGGTGAAGCAAGGTTTTGTTTGTTTTGTTCTGTGATTTTTGCATTGCGATGTTCTGTATTAGGCATAGGCTGCTCTTAAACATCAGCATGTGTTCTTCTTCTTTGATGTTTTTCACAAAGAGGATTCTGCCTTGCACTTTAACAAATAATCCCGTGTTCCTCCTGCGTCGCTTCGTACTGCTAATGCTTACTCAAATAAATACAAACACGCATATATATTTAAAACACGACATTCCCCTTCAACACACCGCTGAAACATAACAGAACTAATCCTTTTCAGTGATCTCCCGCGCCGGAATTTTCATGTTTTGAAATTAAAATGGATTCCCCTTATCTTCCCGGAGCCCCTTTGATCCCTCGCCTGTGGGTGGCTGGTGGCAGTAACGACCCAGGCTGGGGACGCCTCGCTTCGCGTGGCGCCGTCGGCTCCGGAGCGCGAGCAGCGTGCCCGGGCTCCGTGGCACCAGGAGAGGTAGGTCGGAGCTGCCCGTAGCGGAACCCGCTTCCCAGCCATCCCCCAGCCATCTCCCGTCCTTCCCTGCCCGCAGGTACGAGCTGAAGGTGGAGGCCGGGTCTGGGCTTGGCTCGCAGCCCGTGTGTGCCCGGCGGCGTTGTCCCCGGCTGCTGGCTGGGCTCAGGGCACGTCACTTGCAGTTGGTCGCGAGTGGTGAACCGAGCGGCTCGAACCTTCCTGCCAGGTCTCTGCGTGCAAGAGCTGTCAAAACCGTTCTCGGTGATGAGTCAGTTCCTTTTTGGTGCCTGTTTTTTTTCTTTTCCTAATGACGAGGCTGCAGCTAGCGTACCCATTAGAGTGTGCGGAGGGATTGCATAGAAATGAGGCTACACATGTGTATGGATCAGATGCTGGAGAGCAGCGTTCGTGTTATAAATATAGCTCTGCTGTGTTCCTACTTACATTTCAATTTTATAATCCGTTCCAGAAGATTTGGACAAAAATACTGTAGTGTAAGAGAGCGTTAGTTTCTGGGTCCTTCGAATAATAATTCTTAGTGAGGAAACTAGTAAATAAACCTTTAAAGATGGGCAAGCTGACATCTTCCCTACTTCCAGCAACGGGACTTGGGGTGTAGATTTATGGGAGGTAAAATAAAGGACAAGGAGAAGCAGGAGCAGCACTGCGCTTTATTTTTTTAGTTTATTGCTAAAATGTAGGAACGGGCCTGTTTTGTTTGTTTTATCGGTGTGATTATATACGATCTCCCTTTACCTGGATACTTCTTAGACCTGGTGGGCCCACCGTGATGAAATGTTTGCTTTGAATACGTGTCCAGCGTGCTAACTTTTCACAGCGGAAAGTTGTTAAATGCGTTTTTATACAAGAGAGGGAGAAAAAAAAAAGGAGATTGTTAAATGTATGGAAACCCTTATTGGCTGAATTATATAACTGAATTCATTCAGCATGCTCGGTGTATCTTGTTCTCCTTTCAGTATTGCCACTCTGTTCATCACCCCTTTTAGTGCTTTAGGCATATGGCATGCAGTACATCCAGGGAAGTGTCAACAATATGGCATATGTTATACATACTGATCTTGATACACCGTAGAAAATAATGGGCCTAACTTTAAAAGGCACGGTGCTAAGAATAGAGCGCGCTGCAACAAGCAGACAGCGAATCCGCCATGAATGTCATGTTTGAAGACAAAAAGAGCTGCGTTTTTCGTTACCGCTGTGGCTGGGTGTGTAGCTCGCTGGTCCGAGGGCTCACAGCTACGTGGGGCAGTGCCTTGGTGTGCCCGGCTCGGGCACCGCCACCTCTGCGGGATGCAGGGCTCAGCCGCACCGAGCCAGCGCCAGCACCACCGGCAGCGTGCGCAGGTCAAGTCGAGGCCTCTTCCATCCCACGTGTCAGCGGTGGTGTTGGCTTCACTGGGGACAGGGTCTGTGCTGCTGACACCCGCCTGGGGCAGAGGGACGGGGACCTGGGGGGTTCTGGCAGTCGCCAGAGGGTCACGTCAGCTCGCCGCTCGGCTCCGTCTCAGCGCTGTAAATGAGCCTGCGCAAGCAGATTGTTATGCTTACATTAAAACCACGGTGGTGGAAACGAGTCTTCCCAAAGGCTCTTCCAGAGATCTGCCCGGTCGGCTCTGACGGCGAGATGGGGGCTCGGAGCACTAAAATGGAGGCGAAGGGCTCTGTTTCTCACTCCCACATCCCCCACCCGTTCGGCTCCCTGTCTCACCCAGGAACGCTCCTTTCAAAAGTAGAAAAAAAAATAAATTTACTAAAAAAAAAATGAAACATGAAGATTAAACCTGAAGATGGTTCTGGGGAGGTTCATCCTTGCAATGACCGGCTGATGCCATGGTGCCCGTGCGCACGTCTCCATCCACGTGCGCACCGCATTGCTGTTCCTTGTGCTGCGCTGGCCTGGCTCGGGAGCTGTAACACATGAGGCGTGGGGAAGCAGTGAGTGGGGAGAGAAATATCTTCTTTCCGACAAGGAGCAACTATTTCCCCGTTATCTATGGCCGGTTCAGCTCTCCGCGATGTTCGCAGAACGGCGCAGATCACCGCAAGGATAAAACAGAACACCAAAATATTTATTTTTAATCTTTGTTGAATGCTGAACGTTTTGTGCATGTTTATGAGGGTTAAACATTAATAGCAGATGTTGTTAATGAATAGAAGGCTAGAGCCAGCTTCTGAGACCTTTTAGTTAGTACATGAATTTTCTGGTTGATGACAATACTTGTAACATGCCTAATTACGAAGTAGTGTTCTAATCAAGCCTTGAATAACCGAAGAATTTCCCCTCCTCTTTTGCGGTTATTTCAGTGGCACACACGCAGATCGCTTCAGTGCTTATGCTCATTCTTAGTGATTTTTCTTTTCTTAGAACATTCACTGAGGTTTTCCCCCAAAGAGGCGCGTTTATTTGCGCCGCGTGTCGGCACGGGAGCGCGCGGGCATGGCATGGCTCCCCATGCCACCGCCACCAGCCTCCCGACTTGTTGTCCCGGTTTGTCACGCTCCCAGGTGAAGTACGTGAAAGTGATTATAGGTAATAAATATCTTTTTTTTTCTAACTTATTGCAGAGGCAGTTTTTCCCCTGTTAATGAGGGTAATTTGACTTGGTTGAAGGATTGCAGTTCTTAAGAATTAATGCAGCAATCCAATTCAAAGATTTAAAGAGATCTAAGATTTTTCACAGGTCGTGTGCTAGTGAATGTGCTCCTATCACATAGCAGCTAATGGACTTGAACAACAGTCTGTCATTTACTGTTACCTCAGTGTATAGCAGCTTTGCCCTTGATAGCAAGTATACTTTCCCAGCAGTGCAGGTTATTTAGTGGTGCGGTGTATTCGTACCGCTTTCAGAGCCGGGATCCTATTTCTAACAGCCCTAATTACCGGAGAAAGCGAGGTTACTTGTCTGACTTTCTTAATTACGTGTTTGGATCCTAATCTGCACGATCTGAAGTATTTTATGCCTGGTAGCCGATTCCTCTTTATTTATTTTGGATTCGTCTCTCTGCGTACACGTACATAAAACAATTTCTGGATTGCGTTTTCACTCAATCAATGCGCAGAGATTAATTACAGAAGTAGAGAAGTGGTAGGTGCCGGTTTCCATAAGGCCCCATTATTTTTAGGGATACGTTATTACCTTTTAACAGTGTTTTGTAATGACTTATTTGTAAATGCTGCTGGAAATGCTCTAATTTCTTGATCCTATTATGCTCCTGGATATTAAAAATCCTATTTTAAGGTAATTAGAAGGATTCTTTTCTATTTAAATGTGTGTTCTCTAGACAGTGTCACTCTATACTCTGCACACAAGAACCTTTGTTCCTTAATTAGAAAAAGGACTAGAGCTCATTAATGGTGGGTACAAAGCGATGTCTGCTCAAATGGAGAAGCAATAATGCAGTTTAAATAATGATTGATCCTACATCTTACGTCTTTGGCGATTTCGTATCGATAGTGACAAATAAGCAACGTACAGCGCAGGTTCCGAAGCACTGCGTTGAGATTCTTACTGAAAGATCTCTTTTTGCAAGGATAAACCTCTGTCGGGCACGATAAATAAAGGATGGATTGCACAGGCACAGCGGCTGCCATTTAGAAAAGTCAGCATTTGTCAACAGTCGCACGGCCGCGATAGCTGAGATGCTGGGATAACCCCACCCCATACTTCACAAGACGAAATAACTGTGGGAGCTGTGCGGTCCAGAGCGGTTTGGATCTTGGCCTTGCAGAGCTTTATTGTGATGAAAAGAATATTTTAATTACTGCTCGCAGACAGGATGAGTTATAAACGTTGGAGTGTTTCGCGGGGTGTTATTTTGGAGGATGGAGACAGCGCACTTTGTTCTCGGAATTGCGCCGTCTCGCTCCCGCCCCCTTGGGAAGCGGAGGGCAGATCCCAGTTACCAAAGGGCTGCTTCTGATCGTGGGATGGTGCCCTGTGTGCATCTTCAGCTCCCCATGAAGGCCGTTCCCCAAAGCCAGGAGCGAGCTGGTGCTGAGCATGGAGCACCCACTGCCCTCCCAGCAGGGTTGGATGGTGCCCAGCGGGCCCAGGGCTGGGCTCCTTGCCATCTGCGGGATGTGCCTATGGGGCTGATGCCCCTCGGGATCCTCTTTCCATCTCAGCCATGCCCCCGCCTCGCCTCCAGGGCTCGAGGAAGGGAAAACCAGTCTGTTTTTTCTAACCGTAATGAAAATCCGCATTAACGGGGCCAGGCGTTTCCTACGGGAGGGAGGGACAGGAAGGTTGGAAGATGGAGTCATTGGCCTTGTTTTTCCTGCCCATGGTTCCTCGAATCCGAATGGTGGGCACTGGAACAGGGGATCTGTTTCACCCGGAGCGCCTCGGCACGGAAAGCACCCCATAAAACGGGGGCTCTCGTGGCAACCCGTGCTGCATTCCTCTTGGCGAGAAAGAAAAATAGTTTTTAAAAGATAAAAAACCTGTTCCTCAATTGACTATGCAAAAATCTTATTGCAGTATTTATTCCAAACCTGCACACATAATGTTCAGTCAAGGAGAAAACAGCAAAAAACAGTTGTTGATGGACTTAGCAGAGAACTGGATTAAATAAGCATTAGTCTACTGAAGCTGATTACAGGAATATGAAAATGCAGTATCTTAATGGTACATATTTTCATGTGGCAGCTCAGTTGCCTTTCATTTTGCAGCTAATATGTCTATTCTTATGAGTCATTTACTTCTTTAATTACCTTTTGCAGGCAAGGCACCATGGTATATTAATGTGAATGATTTTTACTGCCAGTTTATCATACAATGCCCCAGAAGTTGAAAGGCGTAATTGACTTGGAAGAGCAGCTCATGAAGGAAACAATATTTAGTTGACAGTTTTCCTTGTACTCTCTGTTGACGTTTATGAGTTTACACTATGCTAAAGGAGTAATAAACACAATTTTCTTTCAATAACAGGAAAGAGTAGCTTTTAAAATACATTTGTGGAAAACAGATTTGTTCGTTTCTGGAATAATATAAAATAATGTAATTCCGGTGATGAGATGTATAGAAGATTGTCAATTGAATTAAACCTTGGAAGGTGCGTTTATAACCTGCCTTAGAGCGTTAAAAGATATTAGGGTGCATATGAATCGAATCAGTTTAATGAATATTTAAATTATACACAGATTTGGATAAATCACATTCGGATCTGCATGTTAGATTATTCAGCGGCCTGCTCTCGCCTTCGAGGGCGAAAGTTGCAAGTGGGAATTCGAGGGAAAGAGCCTCTGTTCCTGGAGGTGGAGGGACACTCGCCAGCAGGCTCCCGACGAGCCCCGCCGGGGGATCGGTGCGGTAACTTCCCCAACTTTCCTGACGCCACGGGCCGGAGGAAGGCTTAAAACGCAGCTTTGCCATCCGTCAAAGTCCATTTTCCTCTGGAATGCTACTTTTATTGAATTGACCTTGTCAAATCGCGGGTGCTTTTTTCAGGCATCCCCGGGCTCGCGCGCAGGTATGATTAATCATCCCATCCTGCTTTAATTAATTTAAAGGCGCACATGCCCACGGCGGCCGCCTGGCCTGGCGGGCGCTCCGCCGCGCGGCTCGCAGAGAGTTAAACTTTTCACAGTTTTCCGCGATTGTTTGCAGTGCAGCCCTGTGCAACATAATGAAAGTTTTCGAGCCATCTGTTGTTAAGCTGGCGGTGAGCAAGGCCAGTATATCCAAACAAAGTGCTGGCCTGCTGTAAACTGAACCTGTCAGTTTAGCATAGCTGCGCTGACCTCCCCAGCGCGCGGGGCAGCGCGCCGTACCAGGCACTGGCTGTGCGCTCGGCTTCCACGGGAACTGCTCGGGGGGACCGTGTTTACTTTTTCCACTTAGTGTTCCTCCCACAGGCTTGAACTAGTTTATACTAAATCTTTAAATTGACACTGTTTTTTCAATTTGGAACTTTTTTTTCCCCCCCAAAAAAACCCTATTGAAAACCCACAGTTGCTGGGGTTGGAGCTTTTCGGGGACGGGCTGGGGGGCGACAACTTTGCGGGTCCGTGTGCTCCTGCGAGGTTGTCTCTGCGTAGAAAGAGGCATGTTCACAAGTATCCCGGCTGGCTTCCTAGCTGCCATTGTTCCCTTTGTTCTGTATCATTTAAGACGGGGTACTCGTTTGCTCCTGAGGACTGGGGACAGCAGGCAAGGTGGAGCACAGCCAGCAGCGCCTGCCGCCTTGCCGCACACCGCGCTTGCGCCCAGGAGTGTCTCCAACAGCCTCCCGCCTTCTCCGGTTTGCTTTTTCTCAGCTGGGTAGTAGAGAATTCGCATTTTGCCAAGCAAAATTGCAAAGATGAAGGTGGAAGTGACCCCTGCTTGCGGGGATGTGGGCTTGGTCCCTGTTTTCCTTTCTTGTTTGTACCCGGTGCGCGCTGGGTTGGCCTCCGTATGCCTGAGCTCTTCCCATCCCCGTTCCTCAAATTTTCTTCCTACCGAAATGCTAGTTTGTTCATTCCTATTTCTCTGGGAGATGATACATGTCGTTTCCCTGCTAGTATTCATCCAATGTAAGCAGTTTTAACCGTTTTTTAGGGCTGGCAACAAAACACAAAGCGCCTGTGCCAGGAAAGTGAGTATTACCTGTTCTCGGTGTTTGTTTTTTGGCCTAGACCAACAGTAAATACCTTTATGCTATTGCTTCTGCCAGAATCACTTTTTCTACTTTGTTTTCTGCACTTCTGCAATACCTGCTCACCAGCCTTTGGCTGGTTTCGAGTGTGCTTTACTTACCTCATGGTTCTTGGAAAGCAAGCCGCATTCCCAGTGACCCCAGTGCTTCAGTTCCCGGTCAGGAGGAATTTTGCCCGAGGAAGAGCCGCGCAACTGGTGCCGTGCCTGGAACCCGACTGCGCCTCTGCAGAAGTGTCCGGCAGGCCGTCTGCACCATCACGGCGTGCAGTGAGAGTCCTGGGAGCCGTGGAAAAACAGTCAGGGACATCAAAAACAGGCCTGGCCCTTCCAGGAGGTGCTGTTGTGGGTGCCAGGCCTGGGGCTGCAGCGGGGACGTGCTCAGGGCTCAGCCCCTGCCAGGGGCTTTCAGGGCGAGGGGAGTTCGACAGTGGTGAAAACCACTCAATTTTAAATTAAAATGACAGCACTTAGTAGGAAACCCCATCCAGCTCTGATCTGTTTGTAAGGTGACTGACACATAAAGTGCTTTTTGTTTTAAGGTAGAAGAAAATGCATTCAGGATAAGAGTTTCTGGTATAAATGTCAGGTGCAACGCGGTGCGTGCTCACTCAAAAAGTCAAGCAGATAACCTTGGCATTTGGGGACATTGCCTTGTATAAAATGAAATTGTATTTTGTTTTTAAAAAGGAGGACTACATTAAGAGGTCACCTATTAGCTGTGTTTTTGCTAGCTGTCTGAAACTCAGCTCTACTGTCTATTAAACTCAAACCACTATGTAAACATTCCTGTGTTGTTCCTGGTCTCTACAATGGCCAAGGGGATCGGGTTTCACCTGCCTGCACATCTTCAAGCAATTAAAGCAATTAGCTTGAAGCCATTTCACATTCAAGGTCTACTGTGACATTCAAGTCCAGGAGAAGTCTAGGGGAAGGAGAAAAAAGGAGGCTGTGGAAGGGCCACCGTGCAGCAGCCAAACAAATAGGTCCGGGACTCGCAGCCCCTTCCAAACGCCGTCCTGAGGCTTTGCAGCGGGCGTGCGGAGTCGCTGCTGCAAAAGAAGAAAGACAAAGGCAAAGCACCTAACGATCCTTTACATTACACCCAAGTTTTGCCTGTTTTGCACTGGGGAGGGAGGGGGAGAAGTGAGGAGGAAGGAGAGAGGAACAGCAAGACGATTTTGAGCGGTGCTTGTGTGAAATAATACGATGTCAGTCTTACCGCCATTTCTCCTGGCGTGGAGATCATATTTTTCTTCTGATTTACGCGGGGATTTGTATTTGGTGTTTACGCTGTAGGCCCGCGCTCCTTCTGGCTGATGGATCGGTTTCGATGACATTCGGCGCGGAGTTTGGCGATTCCAGCAGTCGGGCTTGAAAGCTGCTATTTTTTAAAAGGTTGGAGCAGATTAGTGGTGACCTTAAAAGATTAAACTAGTACAGTTTAAAGATAAATAATCAGCCTTTAGCACATTAGATAGCTACATAAGCATGACAGAAGGTGACTTTCTTACAACACTTTCAGAATCCAGGAAGCATTTTTACATTTGTAACTCGGCTGGGCAGGGAACCGTGTTTTGCAGAAAGCAGGACGTAAACTGATTACACCACTTCAAATTGCTTAATACAGTTTTAAATCCGCAGTTTTCCTGTTGGTTTTATTATGCAGAAGAGGCTAATTTTAAAAGCTCTGCCTGCTGCAAAAGAAGATCTTGCTTTGCTGTCCCGGAGGGTGTTCTTAATCAGAAATAACCGCAGGCTAAATTATAATGTGGAATCCTGCTGCCCTTTAACCTAACACTGCTGCTCGTTCGGTGTTTGTTAACAAACAGCTCTAAGTACAAAATTGTTTGAGAATTACTTTTTCATTATATTTGCTGACTTCAATTAGAATAAGAAGCTTATTTGGGGAAGAAGAATTAAAAATGGATGGCTTTCTACAGAAACTTTCGGCGGTTGTTTCCCGGCAAGAGTGCGGAGCCGTGGGCTCTGTGGCACGCGTAATTCGGCCGAAATGAAATCAGCTCCTGGACTTCTGTCTCTGCGCCGTGGCAGAGGCAGGGCCCAGGAGCATCCCAGGACCCAGCACGCGGAGGGGCTGGAAATGCTGGGAGAGGCGAAGGCCGGGGGCTTAATTCCCACGTGTCCTAACGAGGACGCGCCGCTTCCCAACCCCTTCGGTGCCTTGGAGGGCCTGGCAGTAGCCTCAAGAGGCACAGCATCCTATTTTTATTTCCCTTTGAGTAAGGAGCAATTGAAATGTACGCTCGGCGAATTAATCGGCGACTTTAAGGTGAGGAGTGCCGGGCCGGTGGGGGCGGCCCAAAGCCTCCTCTGCCGTTCCCCTCCAGTTCCCGTGCGGTGGTGCTCGGGGCGGAGGTGATGCCTCTGCAAAGCGGATCTTGCCTCTTTTTTTTTTTTTTTTTTTTTTTTTTTCCCTGGCTTAGTCTTCTGTTTCTATGATCTGCCTTTTGAACTGTTTTTGTGGCTGATCAGTTCCACCTAATATGTCTCTTGATTTCTGCTATTGTAATACTCAGACGACATGCTGTTCTCTTCATTTTTATAAGCTTTAGATGCTCCTGCCTGTCATACTCTGGCGGTTTATCTTCAGCGTCTGGATTTGCTTTCAGACTTGCATGTCTATCAAGCCGCTGTTGCTTTGAATGTGAGATCAAAAGAAGATGAATTCCAGTAAAAAATTTCCTTGTATGAAGAAAAGATTGGGGGCCTATGTAAACATCCCACTGACAGCTCCCAATGAGTTATTTTAGCAGAGCATTAGCACCCGGAATGACAGACAGTCCGAGACTACACGCTAAATAACAAATCGGTCCCTTCAGCGGCAGCAGCGCGCTGCCACAGCCGCCGTACATTTTCTAAAGGAATCCTCTCCCTCGTGTTATTGAATATGGCTGTTGGGCTGCTCAGCCCTTCGCCAGCTGCCTTCGAGTGCCAGCCCCGGTTTACTTTTCCTGACAATATCTGCGTCGTGTCAGCAATACGACGGGAGACGGGGCCTTGATAGCGGGGTGGGGAGGCGGTCAGTTGCTCGGCCGGGGTTGAGGAGGTCGGTGTGGGGAGGGGAAGGAGCCTCTGCGGAAGGGAAAGCATCTGCCTGAACACCAGGCGCTGTATCCAGATCCGCGCCCGGGACAAGTTGTGTTTTGGGGTGGTTGTTGGCGTTTCACTTTGTGCAGTTAGGAAAAAAACAGCTCGGAAGCCTGGCCAGCCTCGCGGGGCGGCTTTAAGGGAAAGTCGGGGCACCGCGGAGGGCAGGGAGCTCGGCCGAAGCTGTGTGCAGACAGGACTTGGCCTGGATGCAGAAGCGAGGTGTGCGTTTGGCTGCCGGTCCCCCGGCCGGGGACGCAATCTGTCCTGCGTGTTCCTGCCGGAGGACGGGGCTTTGGCACCGCAGGGTCGCTCCTTGAAACCGACCCCAGGTTTACCTGCCAGCTCCCAACCCACCCCTCAGCTCCGCAGGCGAAGAATTAGCCCGGGAATTCTTGCGGTTTCTTTGTCGTTTAATAAAAGCAGCCGTGGCTACTGTGGAGGCAAAGCCTCCCGCGGCTGCCTGCGAAGGGCAGCGCTCCAGCGCCTTCTCCCTCCAGCCTGCGCTCCGGCTGCACGGCACTTCCTGTTTATTCAAACATCTTTTTACCATTCTTCAGCCCCCGCTTCACAGAAACAGCCAGAACACATCTCCAGCGAGAGGACGGAAATCTAAAGGCAGACAGTAAGAGCTTACTCTGTTAAACTCTTCATTCGCCCCGCGAGCGGGCAGAGGGAAGGAGCGTGCAGCCAGGGCTCAACTTTTAACTCGCTGCCTTCCCCGGGGCAGGCGAGGGGAACGCCGAGCGATGAAGCAAGAGCCGCTGCTTCAGGTTGTTTACTGCGGCGTTGACGAAAAGGGTGGGTTTTTGGCACGGGTTTGGAGAGCCCTGGCTGGCACCGACTCCCCTGGCAGGGCACGGTCGCCTTCAGCCGTCTCTGGCCGTGGGTCAGCGTCCCCTCGGGGTGCCGTGGCTTCCCCTCGCGTTTGCACGAGTGGCAAGCAGAAAAAAAAAAAAAAAGAAAAAGCAAAGTAAACGTAGCTGTTGTTCTGGGGAGGAAGAGAGGTGTGAGCCTGCAGAGCCTCGTTTTGTTTTCCTCAAATTGTTTGCGTCGTGACTCCGGCACCGCTTTGCGAAGCAGCCTCGCTAATATTTGTACCGATTTCACGCTAATAAAAATCAGGCTGCTGAACCAAGCATGGCTATTACCTCAGTCATATTCCTATTGTTTAGACCTGTGCAGCTACAGAAGGCGAGGCGAGGCGCGCTCACGCCGGGGGATGGCTGTGGACTGCTCGTGTGAGGGATTTGCGCCGCAGCTTCCCAGCGTTAGCGCCTGGTGCGCCGGTGGTCTGCGGGCAGCTCTGAGGGTAGCCCAGGTCCTCCGGGCAGCTAACCGCCTCGCGACACGCAGGCTTGTTTGTTTTCCTCTCTGTTCGAGCGACTTAAAGAACTCCTTGATCCCTCACGGCTGTCTCTCCCCCCTCCAAAGTCCACCAAAATAGCAGGTAACTTTTTCTGCCGGCCTTCGTGGCACTCGTGTCCCGCGAAACAGGAGGGGAAGAGGCAAGAAGAAGAGGCACGCTGCCTGCCCCGTGGAGGAACCCGTCCTCCTCCAGGCTTTTCCTGCCTCTCCGAGATCCCAACGCCCTTTAAAACGTTAAACTGTAAAAGCCCATCTTCCTAGAACAGAGAGCAAGGGAGAGCGAAATCAGGCGGCGCGCTCAGCCAAACCGCAAGTACAACAAACATATTTTTAAAATATATTGCTAGTCTGGCTTTTTAATGTTCAGAAGTTGTTCTGCTTTGCAGGGAAAAAAAATGGTGTTTGCAACTGCCTTAAGGACAATTTGTTTAACAGTAGGAGTAATTGCATGGGGAAAATGGAAAGAGTGACTGAAGTTATTTACTCAGATGTGAGTGTAGGTGTGGGGCAGAAAACTCTCTGTGGGAACAGTGGGCTGCTTTTCTTGGTATCTCAGTCTATTTGATGACCATCAAATTTCCCAGCTCACTGGTTTTGTTTTTTCTGGATGGCATGTTTGATTATTTATCAGAAGGGAAAGGGAGTAGCTGAAGCAAATAAACATGTGACCAAGCTGTGTTTTGTTTTCCACTCAGAAGGCCGTGCCCTTTAACAGATATACAGAAAATAATAAATGTATTGTTTTATGATAAAAGGAAATTATGTGTGTCATTTTCTTTAGCGAGGCCGTTAACCCCTTGTGCTCGGTGGTCTCCACCTTCTGGAAGCTCGTTAGGGTTGCAGCTGGGAATTAAAAGCACTTCAAAGCCCCTCTTGTGCGGAATGTTTCCATGGATTGCTGCCTCAGCCCTCCGGATCTGCCGGATTTATTACGTAGCCCTTTCTGCCTCAGCACATCCACGGCCCTCTCCCAAGTCGTACCTCGGCTGCGCCGGCCGAAATGAGGGGCTCTGTGCGTTTCTGGAAGGGCGCTGGCTTCTGGGGGGGCACCGGGTGCTGCTGGCGTCTCTTTCACCCTGCAGCCAGTGTCTGTGCAGCGGGACGAGTCGCAGCTGGACGTAGCCCGGTACGGACACTGGCATTTCATGGGATTCTTCGTTAAATGCCAGGTGTGTAGCACGTAGTGTGTAGCGTTTCCCTTGTCACACCAGCTCAGGACAATGCTCATTACCTTCCCTGGAAAAAAAAAGAAACACAACCATAAACTAAATCACTGTCAGGAAGTAAAATACAGGTTTGCCTCATCTCTGGGAAGCATGTTGCATGCTGTAGCTGCTTTTACAGGATTAAAAGAAACAAGTTAAGACTGTCATGCACATGAAAGGAAACCGAGATGTGGTTTGTTTCGCGTTGTGCAGGTAGGTATAAATTTAATAGCCTGCCTTGCTTTCAAACCCTCCCTTTGTCTCTCCGAATCGCACGTCAGCCCCAGCGCGGTTACGAGCGCCTGCCTGCCGCTGCCCGCAGGTGCGGTGTCGGGAGGAAGGCTCATCCTCCTCCTTGGGGACACAGGGGCCCTCCTCAGAGCCACTTGAGAGCAGGGAAGGAAGATCTGCCTGACATCTCCAAGTCCCTGACGTCTGTGCGCATCCCCGCTTGGTCCAGGGAGGACGAAGTGGCGCTCGGTGGGGAGCAGCCGGGTGCCAGAGGCTGGAGCCGCGGGCGTCGCATGGGGGGAGGAGAAAATGGCAGCGGGGATGCGGGGAGAGGAAGGGCCAGCAAAATACGGACCTGAAACCGAAACGTGATGCACGGAAGAAAGAGGAAATAGGCGGCTGGGGGGCAGGTGACGCGGGTGGGGGCCGGGCCTGGAGGGCATCGCCGGCTGCCCCGTGCCCCAGGGGCTGTCCCCGGGGAGCAGCCCCCGATGACTGGGGAATGGGGCTGCTGGGGGGCTCGGGGGCTCTGCACCCCGCTGTGCCCAGCCCTGGGCATCGTCCTTGGGCAGAAAGCGGTGCGGGGAGCTGCGGCCCCTGCCCACGGGGAAAGGCTTCCTCCTAACCCGCAGCCATCAAAAGTTGGCTCGTGCCCTGAGGCATCACCGTTTGTACCCCGATTTGTATCTTTATCTTCCGAAGGTGGCTGTAAGCGCTCTCGTTACTGTCTGGGCATGCGTCTGAGCCTCTCGTTGCATCCTCCCCGTGCTCGTGGCACTGCTGCTGGCTGGTGACAGTGAGTCCCAGCGGGTAGCTGCGAGCTGCGGGGTGAGAGAGGAAAAACCCTCCCTTTATCTGCTCTAATTTTTGGTGGTTGCTGTTGCTTCCTGGCTTCGTCGAATGTCCCCTTCCTCGTGCGTTATGAGAAACGGCAAGCAGCACCAGATGTGCCTTCTCAGGCCGAGTCACAACTTGTGTGCTTTCATCATCTCCCCTCTTACTCATCTCGCGCTGAACTGAGCACTCCCACCCTTATCAATCTCGCCCTGCCGAGGCCTCTCATCGTTTCTGTCGCCTCTGCCCGAGCCTCGCCTATTTTTGCTCGAAAAGAGCCCTTCAGGATCAGGCGCTGCGGAGCTGTTCTGGGCTCGGCCGTGCCGTAGGCGCGACGCACCGGGGCGGGATCTGCAGCACCGGGTGCCGTACTCGGGGCCGTCGCGGCGTTTTGCTCTCGTCCTTCACCCGGTGCGAAGGGTCTCCGCGGGCCTGTTTGTGTGCAGTGCTTCGGAAAACAAGCTGAAAAGATGTTCCCTCTTCTGGTGACCACACAGGGAAGCGTTCAGGCAGCTGCGTGCCATATACTATTTATGTTGCGGCTACAACACGGCGCTCTTCCTCCTTCCCCCACCTTACCCCTCTTCTTTTCCCCATTAAAAAACCCGAGAACTTCCCGTGATTTGACATCCAAGAAAAACGCTGCTCAGCGGTGAACAGCCCTCCAACTATTCGAAGGTCTGGTTCGCTTTTGGATAAACACGGTAGTTCAGAATCTGATCCCGAGCCTGCAGAAACGAGCTGGAAATCCCATAAGATTTTTTTCATCGCTCAGACGTAGTTCAGTTCTGGTTCAGTTTGCGCTGGGAGCCAAGATTTGTATCCTTTCTCATTTTACCAGGATGTGTTGGCCCATCCCTCCCTTCTCGCTGGTACAGACCGCTACATGCTGTGAATCTTGACATGCCAAAATAAAGAGAGCCATTTTTAATGTTTGGGAACTTTTTGCCAGATGCTTTTTCAGTGGCTTTGATGAGACTTGACTGTGACTCTTTAAAAGAGGAGGCAGAAGGTGTTTTTACAGCGCAGCCGCCCCAGGATTTCATTTGTGCCTCGAGAATGGGATTTTTGTAGCCTTGGTCGCTGCCGGGGCCGGTTCGGGGCTCACAGATTTCGGGTGTTCGCTGAATTTGACCTCTTCTTCTACTGTCCCTCGCGGTCTGCTCCCCCCCTCCCCACTCGTGTCTCGTGGTATTTGAAGAAAACAGCTCGGCCACCTTTCCCCCCAGGTCGGTGGAATTCATGAATAAATTACCAAATGAAAATCAGATGTTTTGGAGACGGAGCCGCGCTGTCCCCCCGCGTGGGGCTGGTCCCTGCAGCCGAGCTCAGCCCCACCGGGCCTGGGGACAGGGACAGGGCAGGAGCACCCGGTGCGCTCGTCCTGCTGCCTGAAGTAACCTCAGCACCCATGGGGACGTAGCGACACCCGGGCACAGGCAGCTCCACCGGGAGGTTTGGAAGAAAGGCTTTCTGTTTCCAGCGCCTTTTTCTGGAGGGGATCTCCTCCACCGATAGCCAGGATCTATTCCAGAGGAAGGAAACTAAGCCTGCTGGAAGAAAAATAAAGCCTCATCTTCTTCCCTTATGACTGAACTATTCTAGGAGATGCTTCAGCACGAGGCACGCTGCCAGCTCCCTTGCTCCGAGCCTGCCCCCCGTCACTTCGGGGACAGGATGTGAGTCGGGGCTCGCGCACGTGGTCCTCCAGGTCCCTTCTCTTTTCCCAGCATGGGAATCACCCCTTAGTCACTTGGCCGAGCCTGCTGCGGCTAAGCAAAGCCTCCGGGGCCGGCCGAGCATTTGGCTCGAGGGCAGGCTCGCCGTGGAAGCTCTCCGGGTCGAGGAGCTGCCTGGTAGCCCCTTGGGCTGCTCCCCCCTGCTGCACCTGCCCTTGGCCCTGGCTCCTTCGGGTGCTCGGAGCAGAGGTCAGGGTGGCGGGGACGAAGACGGCACCGAGCGGCTCCTTTCCCAGCCCTGGAGGAAGACGAAAGGGCTGGGTACGAATCTTGGAGGGAACAAGTGCTGCAAGAACATCTGCTTCTCCTTTTTGCATCTTCCACATTTCATTCCTCCTCTTCATTTTGGTTCCTTTCCTACCCTCTCCAGTCGGTTCTTCTCACCTCCCCCTGTTCTGTTCCTCCCCGAGGAACAGCACTACCCACTGCTGTCGCTTCGCGCTAGCTTTTTCTCCCCCTTTCTGCATCCCGCTCCGCTCCTCGCCGCTTTCCACACGTTGCTCGGCTCCTCAGCCTGTCGGAGGAGAGCCGCAGCAGGGCTCCCCTCCAACGTGTAAGTTCCCTCTGCGTGTCTGCCTCCTACCACCGCTCCTCTACATCTGCTGCTCCAGGAGAGGAGGGCGGCGCGGAGAGGAGCTGGAGGGGAGGCAGGAGTGGGAGAGACACGAGGCAGCTCCGCGCCTCGGCTGCATCCGGGAGCCGCAGCTCGCCGCTCCGCGCAGCAGCTGTGGAGCGGAGCGGGGTGTGAGGACAGATGGGAGCTGAGAAAGAAGAGAAATTGCTGGCGGAGTCTAAATCCCCCCTCGTCCCACGCGGGAGAAACAAAGGTACTTGCCTCGCGAGGAGCCCTTCCGCCAGGCGGGCCGTGCCTCCGCTGCGGGAGGTCGCTGGCTGCCGGCCCTTCGAGCCTGAAGCCCCCGTGAAACTGGGGGAAAAAGGCCTGGAAAGGGGGCTTTGTGCCGGGTGCCGTGAGGCTGTGTTTGGGAGACGGGCTGGGGGAAGCTCAGCAGTGACCTGGCTGCGCCAGGATGCGGCCAGGGCTCGGCTGTTCCTTGGAGGTCCATACTGAGCGCCTCGCTTCGGGAGCCTGGGGTGGGGTGTGTTTTCTCCAAGGGTTGTTCCTGCCCGTAAAATACCTTCTGTCGCACCTCTGCTCGTTGTGTTGTTCTGGTTTTTAATAACTGAGACAACATTGAAGTTGGCCGATGGGTGACTCTGGAGATGTACTGCCTTCGGATGGCAATGTGAGCATCCAATTCCTGGGAACGCTTCCTTCCTCCTGCCTCAAGTCGCTCTCCCCATGGGCAGCTTTGTCCACCCGGAAAGGCCCCAAACCCTCAGGAACCTGGAAAAGCACTTGGGATTTCATTGGTGCCCTTCTCACAACTTCGGTGTGCGCGGTTCTGCGTTCTGGTGGCTGCTGAGCGCTGCAAACTGCTCTGGGAACCGCCGGGCACGGGTCGGGCAGGGCAGCATTTCTACTGGGTCCCGTGTCTTCTGCTGGGTCCCGTGTCTTCTGCTGGGTCCCGTGTCTTCTGCTCACCTTCCTGAGGCCACCAACGTGCACATCTCTCCACTCATCCCCGCGTTGGCAGTACCGGTGTTCCCAGCTGGGATGAAGCTCCGCTGCAGAACTCTTTGTTGCAGGCAGGCCGTGGTGCCTGCAGGTCTTTGTATTTCATTAGCAGCTGATTGATATTAATATCGGCTCCGGCAGATGGAAAGGGAGGAGCTTGAGCTCTCTTTCCTCCATAGAAGTAGGCTGATGGAAAAACAGTTTGCGACTCACCGCCTTATTGCACTGGCTCCAGCGGTGGAACAAGTTAGCAAGAGGCTCCATAGGACTGGATCTCGTTACCGCTTTCCTTGTGTACCACCACCGTAAGCAAGTACACGGCATTTAAGCAGCATCCCTATTTTCAAAGTGCTACCCTCTTTTTCCGGAGTGTTTCTCTTTCCCAGCCCCCAGCCCCAGTCAGGAGTTCCTGGTGATGTGAAGGCAGAGGCAGCGCTGCGTTTTCCCCCTTGGAGCAGAACTCGGCCTGAAGAGGATGGTGAAATTGAAAGATTGAATTGCTTGCGTGAAAATGTCAAATTACACCAGTGACTTCAGTGATAACAGTGCCGGATGTTCTGGGCAAACAACAGCTGGGCAAACAAGTCGCGTTCTGTCTATCTTGCAATAAAATCGTCTTGGTCATCTCAGACGTAGCACTTTCTTTCTCTTTTTTTTCCCTGGTGCTTCTGCGGTTGGGAAGCAGCGAGCGGCTGCTCCTTCCCTGAGCGTAGGGAGAGGGGGCTCACAGGGCTCCCCCCTCGTGCTGCGGTGTCTCAGCTCTGGGGGCTGCTCTTGGGGTGAAAGAGGCTGGATTCGTCGCACGGGGAACTTGGCGTCAGCATTTTTCCTGGGTTAGGTGGCACCCGCTGTTTGCATTGTGCGGCTTCGGAGGTGCTCAGCGTCCCTACGAGCCCCCAAACGAGCCTGCACAACCCCGAGCTGCTGTGCCGCTGCCCCAGCAACCGTTCCCTTGCAGAGGTGCACGCACGTGGCATAGATTTCGGAGGCAGTCACGAGGGATGTGTGAGAAGAGCTCGGAGATGTCAGAGCACCCGCTCGCGAGGAGAGGGCCACGTTAGCAGAGCTGCTGGCTAGCGGTAAACAGTCCTGGCACCCTTGTTTCGGGACTTGGCAGCAGCGGGAGTTGAACCGAGTCCAGCTTTACTCTCTACTGCCTGTTCAGTAAGTTGAGGACAAGGCAGATGATTAAGGAAATGTGGGGAAACTGCTACAGAAGCTTTTGGAAAGATAAGAGACTTTGGTCTCCATGTCTGACAGTCTGGCACTTTTCACTAGCATTGAATTCACATGCAAATCAAAGGCAACATCTACTCCCACAGGAAGCTTTATTAATGTACAGGCCTGCTCGCGAATCTCCGTGCTGATGAGGGTTGTGGGACCGACTTCGCTGTCGAATTAATTTCCCACCAGCGGGCTGCGTGGCCGTGGCGGGGTCCCCAGGCGTCGGGAACCGGGCTCGGGGTGGCCGTGGTCACCGCGTGGAGCTGAGAGAGGCGTGGAGGCACCATGGAGGCACCGTGGAGGCATGGTGCTGCCACACGCAGCGCCGCACAGCTTGCTGGGCTGGGATGTGCCGCCGTAACGAGGGCAGGTGCCGCTGGGCTTGAACCAACATCGGCAAATTAATTGCACAGAGGGTCTGCAAACGAGCTTCAGGTGCTGGGCGTGTAAGAGAAAAGAGGGCTAGTGCTTTATGGATGGAGGTAGCCGTTCTTTACCAACCCAGTCAGGTGTGAGGGGTGCTGGTGAGGCTTTGGAGGGGCGAGGTGGGAAGGGACGAGCATGGAGGGGCAGGGAGGCAGAGTGACCGGGACCCCACCAGAGGCGCAGTGGCTGCTCGGTGCCGGCACACAGCAAGAACCAGACCTGAGCGATAAACAACCTTCCTTCCGCATCTTAAACCCAAGCTCATCTGATGCTTAGGTTTTATTGCTGCCGGTTATTATAAGCAGAAGAGCAAAATCTTGAGAGCGAAGGCACGGGAAATGCCGCTTCGGGCTGCCATCCGCTGAGCTTAGCGCCGTCTCACCTGCGCCTCTCATCCCCTGACGCTGTCCCTGCCCGTCCACGATGCTCCCTCCGGCCACCGCGTCCAACTCTGCATGGCTTCAAATCCCGAGCAGGGGCAGAGCGCCGCCTGCGCCCCCCGGGAGCCTCAGCCGTGGGCCGAGACCCCGTGGGCATCGGGACGAGCGCCGAAGGGCCGGCGGTGGCGGCGGCCGTCCCGCGCGGAGCTCGCAGCCGGCTCCGGTAGAAACCAGGCATTTCTTGCACAGCTACTTGTTCTGGGAATCTTCAAAAATTTCTGGCAGCCAATTTTAGTTGTGCAACCTCTCAGCTGCCAGAACGGATAGAATATGATCGTATCACATGAAATGCATGCAGGGTCTGCTATAGCAACTGTATTTCAAAGAGACAACACATATGGCGACTGGTTCTTTTTGGAATAATATCTATAAGTTGATGATGTTTTATTCAAAAAGGCTGTAGCTTGAAAGGTTAGGGATGTTCTGATTGTTTAGGGTATGATTAAAGAAAGGCTTCCGCGGTTTTTTTGGCCTATTGAATCTAATTACTGGGAACTAAAATGATCGTTTGATTGCACATTTACCTGGAATTATTCTTCGGCAGAGCCAGTCTTAATAATATATAATAATATGTTGCGCTTGTACCGTATAGCGCTTCTTGTCTGAGCAACTCAGAGTGCTTTACAAGTATTCATTAATTAAATAAGCCATACAACACCCCTGTTAAGTAGGTGAGTGTTTGTTGCCCATCCCCTTAAATCTTCTAGGATATTTTTCTGCTGCCTCTGCCCACCCTTGAGGATGCTTTAACAGCCAAAGAAGCTAATTCAATAGAAATTATACGTATATATTGTAGCCGAATGTAGCACTTTGTGCATAAAGCTTCCCTTTGTTGCCTTTTTGTACCCCGTAGGCTCTGGGGCCGGAGGGTCTTTGTGCGGTGTCTCCGTGCTGTTAGAGGTGCTGCGGGCGCTGAGCTTCGGCTCTCCGGCTGCGAACGCGCGATCTGATTTTACCTCGGTCGCACCAAGCCCTGCTGGACGTCACATCCGCACGTACAGGGTTCTCTGATCCAGTGGAGGCTTGTTAGCACCTCCGAAGCGAGGGCGCGTTGCCGGAGCACTGGAAGCTCTCTTCTCCCTGCTTGCCCTGGCGAGCTGGCCACCAGCGGCCGTCCCTCGGCCCCCGGGCTGCCGACGTCCCTCGGGACGGGACGCGAGCCGCGCTGCCGGCCGTGCAGTAGCCGGGCCTTACTGCGGGGTGGCAGCCCCGAGCCCGCAGTCCTCCTGCACACACGTTACCCTCGGTGTCAAGCCTTGCCTGGCTGCTCGGCACGGAGATGAAACACTTGGCAACTTGGAGAAGCGAGTGAGACCCGAAGCGTATCTGACTCCTTAATTAAATAGGTATTAATTAAATCACTCAGAGAGCACACACAGTAGGAGCGGGGAAGGTTTTTTCCCTCCTTTCGTGTAGGCATCTTGCAAAGGGACTATTTTTCTTGTTTTACATTAATGAAGTCTTCAGCCTTCCCACTTTGCCACCTACACATGTACCGAACGTCTCCAAGGAGACCAAGAAAGCCCGAGTCCGGTGCTGGTGAATCCTTCAGGAGCCGCGGGCTGGGGTCTCGCCAGCTGAGCCTCAGCTGTGCCGCAGCCCACCGTCAGGGAGCAGCCTCTTCCAGCGCCGTGGCTCGGGGCTGAGGAGGAGGTACTCGCTCCAGTTCCTGCTTTCCCCTGGGTTTCACCTCCTCGTGCTGTCTTATCCCCACCCCATGAAGAAGTGGGGCCTTGCGCAGCAGCTGGCTCCAGTGCCCTGGGCTGCTTTTCCCTCCCTTTGCAAAGAAGTTTGCGGGGATCCACCACCCAGTGGTGCTTCGCTGGCTCTTCAGGCACCGAGTCCCTTGCCCCTTCATCCCGTAGCTCTGCAGCGTCCCTTTGCTGCTCGCCCATAGCTCTCCCGCCATAGCTTTCCCCAAACTTCTCTGCCTTCCTGCGGTGCTCAGGAGAGCAGAGCGATATACGACTGCCCCCTTCTGTAAACCAGACCTGACCCCCGGAGGAGCACAAACGCCGTTAGTGCGTGAGGCTGCCTGGGAGCAAACGGGGCCATGTGCTGCTCGGGGCAGAGGGTGCAGATAACCCAGCGGTGGTCCCCACCGGGATCTCAGCAGTTATTCCACCTTCACACATGGAAGCCGAACTGGAGGTGCTGCTGTTTTTGTCCATAGTCAAAGTGGGAATTGCGTTGGGTGGCTATCACCCCGCTGCGTGCAACTGCGGAGATCTCTTTCCTGGAAGCCACTGCTTTGGGGATTTTTGGAGCAGAGCAGTGCCCGATGACCAGAGGGGTGTCTTGACCGTATGCTGTGCCTGTAGCTCCCACCTCCTCCCTGCTGCAAACTCAGTTTTCCCCACTCTTTCCTTGCAGGCTCTCCAGGTGGCACGGCAACTTCTACTGCAACAGCAGCAGCAGCAGCAACAGCAGCAGCAGCAGCAGCAAGTTAGTGGATTAAAGTCCCCGAAGAGGAATGACAAACAGCCAGCCCTTCAGGTAAGGGAAGCTGACGTCCTTTGTGGGGGGCTGTTGCTCGTGAAAGGTGTGTGGATGCTCCTCTTTGTGAGCACTGGTGTGGGACCTGCAGAGCGCTTGGTTTCGAAGCAGTTTCCTCCAGGGGAAGTGCACAGAGCAGCTGTGGCTCTTGTAAGCAGGAGCCGAGTGGGGAACAGAGCTAGGTGCTCTTGAAAATCCCACCCACGACATATTTACAAATCTGGAGCGTGTACTTAGCATCCAGTGGGCTTGGATTATTACAAAATGGAATGGCTTTTGTTAGAGTGTCAGTGCGCATAGGAGCTTTGCATTAACATTTCTGTTTGATTGCTGTTCGGTTTGTAGTCTGTGTTCACTCACACCGTTGATTTGCTGTGTCGAGGATATTGGGAAAATATTAAGATATCATCAGTGTGATTTTTTTCCCTCTTATTGTCTGCTGATTTATGGACATCTTCAGAAATAAAATCCAAATATTATCGGGCTTTGTGCTGTTATGAATTCAGAAAGCTAAAACCAATATAGCACTCCCAAACAGAAGATGTATGCACACATATGTGGCTTTGGAGTACATTCTGCTAGTCTTGCGGGATAAATCACAGGAGTTAAAGACAAGAAAGAACTATTAGATCATGTATCACATTTTCCTTTTTTTCTGTTGCTGTTCTAGTGTTAGAAATCCCAAGTGATGGTGGGACCGCTATTAGTTTCCTTCAGACGGTTTTCCATAACAAAGCACACACTCAGGAACTTTCCACTTTAATTCCATCCTCTTGCTCCAAGTAATACCGCTTGTATAAATACTGAGTCAGTCCCTTGCCTCGCCTCGTGTTCACACTCCTCAAACATCTGAGATACTAACGTGTGCTTGCCAGTTTTGGCAAATTGTATGTATCTAGTTCTTTATATGTTTCGTAAACCAGCACTTGTAGACCCTTGACCACTTTGCTGGCTTGCAGCTGGTTATTGCTTTTATGGTTGCACTCTTTGCAATTGCAGCGTGTCACTCTGGTTTTGATAACAAGTTCCTGAATACAGCAGCTCAGTTGCAGTCGCACAGAACCCTGTAGCTGGGACATTTATCTTATCTCGCTGTTCTATATCTGATGCTTCAGCCTCTGTAGCCCCAAATTCTTTCTTTCTTTACTTTTTTTTTTTTTTTTTCAGTTGTTGTCATAGCACATTGTCAAACTCATGTCTGTTTTGCTCTTTCTAATTTTTTTTTAGTTTGATATACTATCACCATGAGTTCCCTGACAGCATTGCTGCCTCTCTTGCCTTTTATATGTGCTTCAGATTATTTTCCTCCAGAAATACAGATCCTAGACTCTTTAAATATGTCGTAGGAGATGGGAGGTAAAGCTAAAATCACTAAAGGCCTTGACAGTAAAGCGGGAGGACCTGATCCTGTGGTCCTTAAACAAATAAAGCTCACCGTGACTTCAAGGGGAGTTTTGCCTAAGTGAGGAATATCTATTAACTGCAGCCCTTGGCCCGGCGAGGGCAACTTCTAGCTTTTGTGTAGTGATTTCATCTTCAAAGCATTCTGCAAATACTGATCTCCAAAACATCCCCAGAAGGAAAGTCTGATAAGTAAGTAGCATTATCCCAGTTCTGGACGGGGAAACTGAGGGAAGCAGGTTAAGTGACTTGCTTAGGATCACAGAGGGAATTGGTTTTAGAGGTAGGATTAAGATTCATGAGTTCCTGGCTCCCACCCCCGTGCTCAGGCTGCTGGACAACACCTCACACTTTATAGCTGAGCTATTATTCTTTTGGAAAGTATGAAGCATTTTGTCATTGGGCAAATATACGTTTTATTGGCAGTGCAGAGTGCCATAATCCAAGCCGTTACATTAATGCTTTCAAAAATATTTTATTTGGTAAATCCATAGCTGATCCATATGCCTTTTAATAGACTCTTCCACTGGGGACATTTTTAATGAGAGATTGTGCTGGCTAGGTCCAGTGTCAGGTACTAAAAGAAGTGCTTTGTTGTGCAGATGTCTTAAGAATAGCTCCAGAGGATGAAATATGACTGTGTTGACCTTTCAGCTGTGAGCTTATTTGTCAGGATTCAAATAAGTTGAAAGGATCAAACCAAACAGTTTCCGTAGTCAGACTGGGAATTGTGTTGCAGAGGTCAACAGTGAAGGCCACATCGCGGATTCCATAACATAGCCAATTGTTGGTACGTATTAAAGTACTGGAGCAGCTCCTGCAGTCAGAGACACAATTAAAATTCTAATTTATTAATGTATACAGAGAGCTGGCCCAGCCTGTCACTCACTGATTCAAATGACTGCCCAGTCTTTTTTTTTTTCTTCTCCTCACTCCTGGAGCTTTTGCGGTCTTAAACGTACTGGAAGTCCTCTTGAATATAACAGACCTCGAGTGCATCCGTAGAATGCGATGTATGACTGAAAGGAAATCACGACGCTTGGGTTAGGATTTTTGAGTAAAACTGCACACACACAAACACCCACAGCCCCGACGTCTGATCACACCGCGCTGACGAGGCAATACCCGTTCTGACAGTATGTAGAATAAATACCGAGGGTGGTGGAAACGCGCCCATTTTTCAAAAGTTTGCTTGAATAATGAACCAAGCCGTCTTTGCACGTCGTTAATATCTATCGGCCTCGCTGGACAGCCCCAGCAGTTAGCAGATCCGTATTTTTTCCCGACAAACAGACTTTGTGCATATCAAGAACACCGTAGCCATTGCCTAACCCTGCCGTCTCCTGTGCTTGGCCAGCACTGGTGACAAGCTCCGTGCTGCGTGTGGTAGGGAGCTGTATTCGTGTGATGCTGGGGACGGGATGCCCTTCACCTGGGGTCGGTTCTCCCAATAAAATGCCCTGGGGTCCTGCGGGGCCGCGGTGCTGGAGCATGGCGTGGGGAGAGCCCCGTCTGTCGCGGGCTCGGCCATTTAATGCCGGTTGGCAGTCTTTGTCATGTAAACCCGACTGGCACAAACAGGTGTGGAGAATTAATCTAGTATACGCTGTGTAGCTAATCTGTTACCGCCTCGTGGATAATTTCCTATATTCCCTCTTTATTCGCTGATCAAATAGCCACGGTGCTTAAATACGTGCTGGCATCCCGTGGCCTCGCTGGGGCGGGGTGCCTTGAATGGCATTTACATGACAATGGGCTCCGGCCATCGTCTTCGGGACCTCTTGACCTTGATAACAGTACCTGGAGACCTGCTTTTAGCAAATTTTGAGATACTGAGTTATAAGAACTTGGACACAGGAGTAGAGATGTGCTCTGCTGATAGTTGAAAAAAATAAATCTCCAAATACACGATGACTCACATTTTGAGCCTATCTCACACTGCCGTGCTTTATATTTGGCAGTGACCTCCAGTTTCACAGCCTGATGACACAAACAAAAGAAAATTGAAAGTTAAGGAATGGGTTTAGTAACAGCAATTGGGAAAAGAATATAAGAGTATCAAACCTACAAAAATCACTTGAAGTGGAAAAAGGCTAACGCGCAGTTGATAATATATTTGCCATAGATGTTAGATCTCCTTGAAACTGTAAAACAAATAATTTAGCAGGCCAGGTACGCTTAGGTTTTTGAGAATTTGCACATTTTTCCTGGCCAAGATAAATATGTCTTTGTATTAATAGATGTATTGATTAAAATTTGCAGCTTTAATTGCTGATGCTCTTAACGATTATTCATTTTTGTTCTTCAAGCATTTTAGTTGTTGGCAGGAACACACAGATTGGAAACAAATCAAGAGACACATTTTCTCCCAAGAAAGTAAAAGTGCATGTGTGTTTTGGCAATACTAAAAATACAATTTTTTTTAAAGACGTAAATGTTGTGTGTTGCATTGAGCTGTTGGATACTGGACTGAAAACAGATTTAGGACGTCCAAGTCAGTATCTTGCAATTGAAACCGATCACTTGACTTTTTTATGTGATTAAATGAGATTTGTTGTTTTAGAGTAACCTGTGTGTGTTTGGAGAGAAGAAATAATGAAATTACCAAGATGGAAACTTTCATTTTCTGTTGACAAAACAGAAAATAAATCTTCCCTTTAAGTCGTGGCCAAGGAAAGAATTTGGGTTTCTTTTAGATTTTCAGGGTGAGACTGGGGGAGGCGGAGGGGACGGAGCTGTCTTCGCCTTTGCATACTGGTGCTTTTTAAAGCAGGCTTTTGGCTGGGCTTTTGTAGAATTTAATTTGCATGCTGCAATATCCTATATTTCTTTTTAGTATCTTGAGCAAGAGATAGACAAGAGGAAGAGGAAAAATCACAAGAGCAGGATAATCTGCTGTAGCTTGTTGTTTTGGGCAATTACTGTTTTTTATGAAATTAGAAAGTGTTCGCTTGGAAATATTCTGAACACTGAAAGGTGAAGGGAAGGGTACTCTGTTTCACTTGGAGCAAAGAAGGAACAGGGTACGTAGCCTCGGGTTTTACGCACGTTGTACCTTTTTACATAGCAGTAAATTTAACAACTGGTAGAGAAATTATGCCTCAGCAGATGATTTGGAAGGGGAAAAACATTTGCAAGCATATTTATTGTATTTGTATGAGTATCTGTTTCACAAACACGTGAGTTTGTCTGAGTTTGGCCTCAGTCAAGGCAGTGAAATCCTGCCACCAACTCTAGCTGGGTTGAGATTTCACTTCTGCAGCACTTAAATAGTTCGCCTATGAAAATTTTACTTGAGTCCTTTTTTTTTTTTTTTTTTTTTTTTTTTTGTCTTCAGATAAAAAGCAAAGTTGAGCTGAGCTTTGCTGGTTTCTGCTGAAGGACCTTTAGCTCTTTATTTTTCCTCCTAAGCCCAATTATAGGTATTAGTCAGTTCTTGGAATATGCCTGTGAAGTGCTAATATCATCAACCCCAAAACATAACAAAATCTGAGTCAGGTCCTCAAAATTACACAATCAGCTTGAAAATTTTGATGCTAAGGGTTTTTTGTTTGTTTGTTTTTCAGTGAAACCTGGAGGCCTTTTTTTGCCACCCTTTTAGATTTTTTAAAACCTCGAGTATTCAGATTTTCCAGCTTGTCAACCTGAGCAGAAAGGTGACAGGCACACGTGTTTTTCTTGAAAGAAGCCTATGACTGCCCTGGAAATACACGATTCCAAAAAATGGTGGCTTTTAGGAAACCAGCCATGGTGAGAGCTGGCAGTGTGAGAAATGTGAGCAGATACGGCTCTTCTCCTCTCATGACCGTGCAGACGGAGGCAGGGGATGTCGAGTGGCTCGCCCGAGGTCGGAGTATGGCAGCTCCTCAAGACCCTTGGGGTGCCAGGCTCCATGGGGCCTGTAGGCCCGGCGTCCACGTGCTGCAGAGAAGCTGGCGTCCTCCGGCCCTCTGTCCTGCCAGACCACCCCCAGGCTGATTTTCCATCATGTTTCTGCTTTTACATGAGGTGTTTACCTTTTAAAAAAGATCCCTGATCGGGTTGCCGGGTCGGAGGGCTCGCTGTGCCCGAGCACGGCCTGGGAGTTAGCCACATCGTGGAAGGGGAAAACAAATGAAACATTCCTGACTGGTCAGAAATGTGTAAATTGCTGACAAAATGACACATGTAATTAAGAGTGCTCCTGCCATTTTACCTTGTGGTTTACACCTACAGTGTTGAAAAAAGAGAGTGACTCCCACCTCGCTAATTACCATTATCACTGAAATGGTAGGGTTTGAGTCATTAGTTCCATGTGCATTTAATTAGAGGAAGGCTGAAATTGGATTTAACTTATTACTTTTTCATGGATCACTTTCTTGTCATCACTTCAAATTGGATTGCAGCCCCAGGTAACTAATTATGAGCGCCACAGGATCAAGAGTGAAAAAAGGTAATTAGGAATAACACTGTTGGACCCTTGCTGGTAGTCCACTTGTGCTTGGGAAGAAATGAGAGCAGTATTTTGTAGTATTACAGATCAGGGAGTTAAAGGTATGCACTACTGCTAGGAATCATGGGAGCCTGCCCCCCTCCTATAGCGGTTTATATGATGTACAGCTGGGTTGAAGATGTTATATCGACATGGTTCCACAATCAGCTCCTTAATACCTAGATTAAACTTGTAAAAGCAACAGATTGGTTGTAGGTATGAGGCATCTCAACAACTGTGTAGTCAGGGGTCCTTACGTGCGTGATTGCAGCAAAGCTGTCGAGGCACTTTTGAGCCGTGGTACAGAGCGGTTTAAGTACAGCGAGTTGGAATTGATAACAAATTAATGAACATATTAATGATCCGAAAAGATCGTTCCTATCGGACCGGGAGATAAATCAATCAGGAGAACAACGGTGAGGCTGATGATGTGTACGTCAGGAATTTAGCTGCCACGGCTGCTGTGATAAAATCAGGACATGGCTTTTCTTTTGTTTGCTGGAGAGGTTCCTTTTTCTTTCCGTTTTTGTAGGAAGGCTCGGTTAGTTGGTTTGTCCTTTTTTTTTTTTTCCCCCCGGTGTGTCTGTTTTGATCTAGTAGATCTGATTGCCAAGTTCTGCTTTCTTCAGAAAATACTTTAAAACAAATTGTTTTATTTCCATGTGCAGAACAGAATTCAGAACTGCAAGTAATCAATTTTATTGACACAGTCTGGAAAAAAATGTTGATGAGAGTTCAAGGATGTGAAAAGATTGAAATTTCAAAGTACCCAACGCTGAGTGTAGGAAAATTTCAAAAGTAATTTCATTAAGTGAAGAAATCTATTGTGTTGGGATCTCTGAGAGGAAGGGCTGCTCGAGGACCTAATGATATTACAAGGAGGTTGCACAGCTGATTTTTGCCTTTAAAAGAGGAAAGTTTCTTAATTTCTCTAAGTAGTGAATCACAGTTTAAAGGCTAACACAATTTCCTTAGGTTGTTTGAAATGGCTCTTAATGCTCTGTTAATGTAGGCAAATATTTGTGACTCAGTGTTGGGTAAGTGATGCTTGCTCATTATTTCCTGATGCAAGCAAAGTGTAGGAAATTATGTGAACACCACGCAGAGATGCTAAATAGACTTAAGAGTAACAAAACTCGGTTACAGAAATTAAGTCTTCCTCATTTAGCCTACATTACAAAATAAATCTAGAGATTAAAAGGTATTACCTTTACTACAGAAAAAGAGAATCTCTTAATACATCTCAAATTGATTTACAATTTTTATACATAATGTTCATCTGTGGTTGAAAAGGGGGCATCCCGAGGTCAAGTGATGTAGTGTTTCCATTTTTCCATATGAGTCTTACTGTGTGTGATAAAAGCAAACTCCTTTATTTTCTAAGTCTGCAGGAATTTCTGATGAAGTGCAGAGGTCACTTTTCTGTCAATTTGAGTAGGCAGCATTTTTGAACTACTGTTGTTTTTTTTTTCCTCCCCCCTCCTACAACCGTGGCACTGCTCTGACACACACACACACACGCGTGCACCCTCCGAGCTCTCCAATCTGCAACTTATTAGTGCGCAGCACTGGAGCCTGTCCAGCGGTTAGAAAATTTCCTGAAGCCTGGAATAACAGCAGTGGGTGCAAGTGCCATCGAACAGAAGTGACAACGAGGGGCAGTCCGGCCCGCCTGGCGCCGTGCCCGGGCTGGGAAACCAGCTGAGATAGGAGAACGCAGCAAGATTGACGCGGTGCATCTGGGAAATGCTCAAAAAGTTTGCTTCTTGAAAAAATTACCTTCTGTGATCGTAAGACATCATCTGTTTTCCTGCAGATATTGTTTATAACAGGGTTTTCAAGCACTTGTCAAATAACCAGGAGTGAAGGAAACAGGCTAAAAATCTCTTACCCTTCAGATGAGTCCTGGTGTAATTGGAAAAAAACAAACTCTCGTAATAGAAATCTGCAGCTTCCCAAGTCAAATGCGAGAAGGAGCAAAGGAAGCGATTAGTCAAAAGCAGCACTGCAAGGAGTTGTCGAAGGCGGCCGTGGCGATGGCGGTGGGAGGAGGAAGGCCGGGGCAGCGTGCGCATCCGTGTAATTACGGTGGCAGGGAGGTGAAGTCATACCTAGGGACTGTTTGGTGCGTTGCTTAGCTTTTGTTTCTGAGCTGTGAGATCATGGGCAAAATATTATAAACATATCATGGCTATAGCTTGCTTGTGTAACAAAAGATCAGGAACTTTTATTAAGTTTGTTTTCCTTGTCATATTGTAAAAATTTATTATGTGTACTGTGTGTATTAGAAACAGATTCGGGTAATTCTGTCTAAGTGAAGTCATCCCAGCTATTTCCAGACTGTCTGTTTTTGGTTGTGAATAATTTTCATACATCAGATGGTTGTCATATTTAGTCGCTCTCTACATTCTAAATAGGACGTATCCCGTCTTGAACTTGCACGGACCGGAGCAGCCTTCGCGCCTAGGGCTGCCTCGGCCGCGAGGCCGCTGGGGCTGCCGGGAGGCGGCGGGGCTGAACCACAGCCAGGGCTGGTGGCTCTCGGCGTCGCCGAGAAGAGCCTGCCAGACACCTATTTCAGCTTGTCCCTTGGTGTTCACACTTGGCAACACGCTGAAAAAATGGGAAGGAAGAAGTACCGTGTATCAACACTCTTCTAGGTTAGAAGCTCTTCTCTCAAAGAGTGCATACTTCTTTTTCATTATAACACAAGTGTGTTTAAATGTTTGATGTCGAAATTTAAATCGTACACACGTCTACATATCAGCTGAACTGCTGTGACTTTGTTTTTCATTTTAATCCTTGCAGCAGAGTTTCCTCAGTCGGCGTGGTGAGGCTCTTGGGTGCTCCTTGTGCACCAGCCCAGAGGTGTATGCACGGGAGAAATCTTCAGCGATGATCACAGAGCAGAATTTTGCCCTGAAACCGTCAACTTTGCCAGAAATACTTGAGTTATAGCAATTTGCTTAAAAAAAAAGAGCAAGGGAGACAGCGAAGAAGGCATTTTGATGTAGCCTGTGTGAGCAGCGGAGAGCAGCTGCGTGCCTCATGTGTTTAAATCTCTAGAGCTAATATTGAAGTTTCAGGGCAACAAGTGCAACATATCAGAATAAGCAGAAACTTAGAAACTAAAACCAGTGAAACAACTGGGAATGCCTTTGAATTTGGCTGTGGAGCTTGACAGTTTTACAGCTGCATAGTCAGGTTGGTAAAATACTTTGTGGTGTGTGCAAAGGAAAAACTTGCATTGCTGAAATGTTTTTATATTCCCAGTAAATGTAATCTGCCTTTTATAAATTACTGATCTGGTTAGGGTGTAGCATCAATGGCGCATAATCCGAGTTCAGTGAGAGCCTAGAAAATGGAAGTAGACCGAAGGCACAAGAAAGAAATGTACTTTGTGTCAAGATGAAGTTCGATGAAGCATAGGGAAGATGGAATAGATTATTAAATAAACTTTGAGGGAAGATGGGAAAGGCACCGAAATCTCTCATTTTGAAAGGAATTAGTTTACTTGATTATATGCAACTGTATCACACTCAGGAAAGTATAAGACAAATGAAAGCAAAACAAAATTTAATTGAGCTATTATTTTGCAGACTTTGGCTCCGTTTCAGACAGCCTAATCAAATTGTGCTTTGCTCAAATAACTAATGTTAAATGCAGTCTACCAACAGATGTTTAAACACAGACTAATTGGAAAATCTACATCCTGGCTTCAGCGTGTCTAGCTGAAAAACTTTGGGAATGGCGAGGAGAGGGGAGGCAGGGGACGGCCAGGAGGACGTCAGGTGGGGCTGGGGTTGCTCCCGGGGCGTGGGGAACCAGGGGTGTCCACGCTGGAGCCGCCGAGGTGGCGGGTGCTGGAGCTCGGGACCGGTGGCCGCTCGGAAAACCGTCCTCGATCGCCTTACGTCAGCGGAGTGGGGTTGCAGCTCCACAGATCATGCCATATGCCAGCGTGTGCGGAGTAAGTAATGCGGCGAGGCACGCTGATGGAGGATTTTTAAAGTGGTCTGTGTGGTTATTAAACCTTTCTCGCCCGTCCTGTCACTTAAGGCTCGTGCTTTTCGAGCAGCAGGGATTCAAATAATACCTTGCTGTGGTTTAAGTTATTAACCTGAGTGGCATATCTCAATGTTGAGCCTTTTGCAACGTAGCCGTGCAGCCAAGCGGACCTCTTTGATGTGTTGCGGCACTGGGCGCAGCTGGGGCCAGATTTGTCCCAGGTTTGGGTGACAGCCACCAGGGTGTGCGCTGGAGCCGAGGCGCCCCGCGGAGCTGGGTTTGGTTTCCTGCGTCTGGTGGTGCACCAAAGTCACGCCACTAGCAGCAGCGGGATTTGTTCTGGTTCGTACAGCGGTAGCGAGCGGACCCACGGTGATTTCTTGGTAGGATGTTTGGTTTTGTGCGCTGGATGCTCAGCAGCAATTCAGGCCCAAGTGTTATTCATGGTTTGTGCTGGGGCAGGGGGCTTCAGGGGCTGCTTGTTGGCAGCTGTTCCAACACAGAGAGGAGAGCTCTGTTGGTCTGTAACCACGGCACAAACTCCGTGACACGGACCCTGTTGGTGTTGCTGCAGGACGGCTGTGCTGTCACCGGCTGTGCTGTGAGTTGGTGAGCCCCCAGCCTCATCCCCCCGTGAGCCCCTGGGGCGCTGAAGCTGCCTTGTGCCCCCCGTTCCTGTTTCATGAGGTCTTTCTTCTGTGCCCGCTCGAGGCTCGGGGCAGCGGCTCCTTGGCTTAGTGCTGGTGTTCTGCAGCTCACCGTGCAGCACGGAACGGGAAGCAGCCAACCCGAGGGTAAAAAAAAATACATGCACTTCTTTATATATATATATATTTCCAAATTTACCAATTGGAGCTCTACAAAAGACAGATTATATTTTATGGCTTGTAAACAGCAGGGCAGATATTTCAGGAGAACTGCAGACAGCTGTAATTTTGTGAATGTGCACAAATTACTCGGAAAACAAATATTCCTCTGCCTACACAGCTGTATTCACCGCTGCGGACCGGAATACCTTTCGCATGATGCTCACGCCTGGTTCCGTGGCATGTAATAATGCTCAAATGGATCAAGGGTGATTTGAAAACGAAGTGGGAATTAACGCGCTGCGTGGAAACCTGTCTCGCTGCCCGGGGACGAGGCACTGGAGGAGAAGCAGGAGCTAAGGGGAGCCTTCGGGGCTGGGGCTGCCTCGGCCCCTTTTCCTCGTGGATCTGCCCCCAGGAGGGGCAGCTCGGCTGCTTGTGCTGCCGGGTTCTGCGCTGGCGGTTCCTTCTGTTGGTCCTCTTGTCGTGCGATAAGGAGGTGGAAAAGGAAAGTGTGAGTAGCGAGAGGGAAGGCAAAGAAAATCCCCCAAAGTAAAAACAAGGCCGAGCAAGAGCAAGTAAAGCAGAGTTGGCAAGAGCCAAAGGCCTCGCATTGATTTTACTTCTAACTTGTGTTTATTCAAAGGCTGTGGTACAGGTTAACTTCCTTGGCTCAATATTTATTGCTGCGTTACTTGTCTTGGGCTGGAACAATGAGCACTTTGTTGATTGGGTTAAAAGACTGTCCCGTTTCACTCGGTCTCCTGCATCCCTCTCCGTACCTGCAGGTTCTAAGCACTTTATTTAAATTTCAGATTTCTAACCCTCCGTCGCGACTCGCTGCGGCGCCGCCAGCAGCAGCACTTGAGGGACAATTGTTGGGCTTCAAATCCTGACCCTCCTTGGTGGCATTACGCCTCGCAGATTGGGAGCGGGATAAGCATGTTGAAGGGGAGGGGAGCGCTCGGGTGGGTTATTCTTCATCAGGGAAGGTGGTAGAAATATTCTGCGACAGAATTAAAACGAGGAGGGAGAAAGTTGTGCTGGCGATGGTTGCCTTTCTGTTTGACAGCCGTCCCTGTGCTGCCCAAGTGAATTGGCACACGAGCGGGTACCTCCCGGCGGGCAACTGCTAGCCTTTGAGCAGCAAACCCATGGAGTTACCGTACAGCAAAAGCCGACCGTGCTGATTCCACCCCAAGGTAGCGACGGGCACGATTTCGGTGCCTCAAACCCACCCCGGATGGGCCCCCAGGCTGCGGTGTTTGGAAGGCAGCCCCCAAATACTGAGGATTTCTCGGGGACCAGGAGCTTTAGCGTAATGCTGAACATAGCCAAGGCATTTTGAAGTCCCGTTGCGCACAGCTGAGCCCCCAGGGGAAGGTATGTTTGTGGCTGCCATCGCTGTTATTTTTTCCTTGCGCTCGTTGCTTGGAAAGCGTGCTCATTTTGAGTCCTCCGCTCAGCTGTGTCTACCGCGAAGAAAAACAGAAGGATTTCTTCTGGGAGAGCCCCACGGTGGACACATCGGAGCCGCACTGACAGCTGCAACGTTGTTTTGTTGGGTTGTTGCTAATTCGGCAGGAGCGAGCGGAGGGGACCACCCTGCCTTAAAAAAAAAAATAAGAGGGAAAGGAAAACAAAACCAAACCCAAAAACACTTCGGGTTTTTAACTTTGATTTTGCTGAAAGAAAAGCAAAAAGAAAAGGCCGTGAGCAGCCTTACGCCGGGGCTGGGATGATACAGCAGCCGTGGGGGCACTTCGTATCGCTCGTTGCTTTCGCCACACACCTGTAGGATCTTTCGCTTTGGTGCTGAAGGTAGAAATATTTCTTAAAAAATCACTCCTCCCCCAAAATCTCACTGTATTTTTTTATCTCCTCGCCTATGTACGTTTAAAGAAAAAAAAGGAAATCCCAGCTCTGCATTGTCAGCGTGGTGTCACGAGCCAGATTGTACTACGGAGCACACTGATGGGTCTTCCCCTGAGGTATGGAAAGATCTATGTGTGCTAAGCAGGTGTTTTCATTTGTTTAATTGGAGCTGAGTTTAGCACAATATTACAGATAAATGAATTACACATGTTCAGTAATTCATAGAAAGTGAGCGTTGTTTTGCCTAGACGCTTGTCTTCAGATCCAGGTTCGCAGGGATAGCGTGCAGGCAGGCACCGACGGGGTCCTGCTAAAAATGTTTTAAAGGCGTGCGTACGTGAGGAAAGCTGGAAGGCTGGTTGCTAAAACAGCAATAACTGTTCGGTCTTTGTTTAGGCCAGAACACTTACAATTTTGGTAGGATCCTGTCTGATAAAGCGAAAAAGAGCCCCGGTGCCTGTGTCAGGCACGCTGGCATCGCTGGGGATGCCGGGGGATGCTCCCCGGGCTTTGTGGCACCGAGATGGGAGGGCTGTGCCACTGCTGTTACCCTTGCCGGGTCTCCCAGCAGCACCAGCACCGCCAGGACTGGAGTTTTCCCCCAAAACATCAGAGCTGCGACCCAACACAGCCCACGGCGTAGCATGGAGGTGCAGCCTTTCAAGGGACAAGCAAAGCTGCTCACTTGTTACAGCCTCCCTCGTGGCTTTGAGTCGCCCCGGCCCTTGGCCAGCTTCCCAATGGATAATTGCATTGAACTTACCCAAATTTCCTCCGCAGATCCAATTGTAAACTATTTTCTCGCTCTCTCCTGCCAGTGCTGTACACAACGGTGCTGTGCAGCATTAAACAGCCGTCACACGCAGCTCCAGAGCCTGTTGGCCTTCGGGCACAGAAAGTAAAAGGTCGTAGCAAAACCCGTGCTGAATTTCAGGGAAAGTATTGGCTGCGCTTTTTCAGTTCCTCAAGTGCCTCGGAGCAAGCTTTTGGACTGAAGGTGGGCTCGGTGTGTATGCTACGAGCAGAAGGTGCCAGCGTGGGGGTGGGGGTGAGCTGGGAGGTGCTGCTGTGTCCTCCAGGCTAAGTGTGCCCACCACAGGTCACAGGGGGGTGAGAGCGGGTTGGGAGCTTTTAAATCTGTTCTTGGTGTGAGTCTTTCACTGCTGCACGCGTCGGCGTGCGGCTGTTGTACGAGAGGTTCCTGGGAATTCGTGCACATCCAAACCCAGCAGCAATCTCGGAAGATTTCTGGCGGCGTAATCTATAAACTCCTAATTACACGTATAGCTGAGCAAATAGCTCGAAATTTCTTTAAACGCTTTGTTCACAAACGTATATTAGAACGTGCCCATCCCACATGCGCACACACACACCCGCCCTGTTCCTTCCTTCCTTCCTCCTTTTACACCCACTTCCATCAAGGCTTTGGCTCGTGGCATCCTTCCTTACCCAGGGAGCCGGGGCCAGGGCTCCCTGCGGGGCTGCCGGCGACCTGCTCCTCCTTGCCACCGTCCCCTGGCCCCCGTCCCGGGGCCGGAGCTGTGGCCGGGGTCTGGATTTCCCCCGTGACGTGCAGCCCGTCGGGGAGGCCGCTTCTGCTGCTTGGAGCGCTTTAATGAGATGCAAATTGTTTGTGATGCTGCCTTATTAAACGTATTGTAATTTTTAAATCATTTGCTTGTTAATTGTATTTAAATAGCTGCCACTTAGACAAGCAGAAAGTTGCCAGGAAGATAAATTGTTGGCTCTTTTGGCTGCGTTGGGAAGCGGCCCCGTGACCTGGGTGGGCTGCTCGGACAGCGCGCCGCTTCCCAACGGGAGCGTGCCGGGGCTGTGCCCGCACCCCTTCCCGGGGGGAAGAAGCAAACCGGCGTTATGGCCTCTCCAAAACCTTAAGAAAGTATCGCAGGGAGGGTTGGGAGGTGCGTGCTCAGGTAGCTTGCTCGTCCCTTGCTTCAGCCAAGCCATGTCTGGCTAGGGCAGAATTCATGGATGGGTGCTGCGGGTGCTGCTGCCCCAGCTCGGAGCTCCTGTCCCCGTCCTCAGCACCCTCCAGGCTTTGTCCTGCCGGAATCCATGGCCAGGCTTCTCCTGGCCCCGGCTGAGCAGCGTGAGGTCCCTGCCGACCTCCGAGTTCAGCCGGGCTTAGAGCTGGTTTTGATCCTGGTTACTAGCGTGGAGCAAGCTCCGTGCTGTCATCCGTAGTTTTCGTGTCAGCACCGGCCCCTCGCTCCCTTTCCGCCTTGCTTTCCCAGAGACGATTCGTGCTCCCTTTGTTTTCTTTTTGCATCCTTGTTGTGTGGCAGGATAGTAATAATAGTTAATAATTAGCAGCTCAATAGCACTCTTCACCTTCAAGGCACTGTTAGGCATTAAATCACGGCCGCTCGGCCGGCAGGATTGCGATACTGACTCGTTACTTCGCCGGTGTCACAGAGGCAGCAAAAGCTGCGTTTTTATGGAGGCCAAAACGGGGTCATTTTTTTTTCCTTAAGCACAAAATTGGCAAAAAAATAAAATTTTCTCCTAGGCCGACACTTTGTTTGCCAAATTTCAGCATAGAGCCAATTTTTAAAGCTGAGTAATAAACACCTGAGAAGTTCTGGTTTATAATGGCAGTGCTGAAAAGCCGTTAAACGAGCGGCTCCGCTCTAACACAAGAAAACCCTCTTAAAACCGCTGAGAAACCCGTAAAAGCTGGACGGAGGCTTTGCGAACGCCAGCCTCGCCTCCGAGCCTGGCGCTGGGATGCGAAGGGAACCCGCGGGGAGACCCCTTCCGTGGTGAGCGGTGGAGCAAGGCCCAGGAGCTGAGGTTTTTGCCTTCTCCATGGGCAGGGATGGTGGCCGGAGGTGGGACAGCCGTGGCACGTGGTGGCAGGGACAGGTGGAGCACGGGGGACAGCAGGAAGGATGGGGTTTGCAGGAGGAGCTGCGGGGTACCGGAGAGCAGAATGTGGGCACGGCCAAGAGGGAAGGCCTGGAGGAAAGGAGGAACCCAGCGACGCCTCCGGGCACGGGGGCCAAAGGGCAGCCTCGGGACGCCCCAAGGAGGGAGCAGGCGTGCTGGGGAGGAAGCGGGGCCGGGCGCAGCAGCAGCAGCCAGCCCGGCTCTGCGGGGCACGTGGCGGCCACGCCGGCCTCGAGGGAGCCGCGCTCGGCAAGGTGGCAGGAAGCCCCGGCGAAGCCCCGCTCGCCTTGCTTTCTTCTCGGCTCGGAGGGCGTTATTTCTGCACCGAGCGGAGAGGAAGCCAGGGCAGCGCCGCTTCCTTTCCTCCGCGACCTGCCCTGTGCTCGCTGGGGCGTCCTGCGTGCCGATGGCCTGGGGACGGCGTCGGTGTCCCCAGGGCAGTGCCCAGCCTGTGCCACCTCGCTCCCTGCCTCTTACCAGCTCGGGCTGTGCTGCAGAACACAGGGCAGCGAGAGCAGCGCAGTAAACCGGCAAATTGACCAGCAAAAGAAATCAGTAAATGAAGGGAGCAGCTATTAACGTGCCAAGCCAAGATGTGTAATTATACCCTAGGACTTTTCCAAACTAATTCATGTTAAAGGTGTAAACCTATTACAGGAGAGATTTTTCTGTACGGGGAACTTATGTAGATAGAAGGATTTGCACTGTATTTTATTCTTGCATTATGAGGTATAAGGAACGTTTGAGCAAATCCAGTCATTCCCATTATTACAATATCATGCGTTTTTCATACCGTTTTATGTGGTTCTTCAAAAACTTTGGCACTAATTCTCTTTATATTGTTAGGAATTTTCTTTTTAAAACAGAATTCCTTTTCTCAAATAGTTAATTAGATTTCGAACTTCAAATACAGTACTTCTTTTTTTTTTTTTTCCTCCCAAGAATAAGGGTGTTAGATCCATTGTGCTGGCCAAATTACAGTTTGGATAGTTACATTCTCTCTGCTTAATCACCCTGCAGTTCCATTTGAGCGAAGGATTGGGTGCCTCAGGTGTCCTGCATTCCTCATCGGCCGCCCCAGAAGCGGCCGCGTTGGGTGCCAGCGCATTGTTGTCCGGTACCCGGCACAAATGGCACAGCTTTGCTCGCAGAGATGGATTTTTGGGGAATCGCTTTCTCTTCCTGTGCAAATCTGCTTGCAGGGGCCCCAGACAAATTCCTCTCTTTGCTGGGGCTCGTGAACCCGGTTCCCTTCGTCATCGCATCCCTCCTGGCTCGGGCACCCGCTGCTTTGCTGCCTCCTCCTTCTTCTCGTGGCTCGGGGGGAGAAAAGGATTGCGACAGGCGGATCTGGGTAGGAAGTGGCTGTCAGTTGTAACCCCTGCTTGCGGGCAGGAGTCCCCTTTGCCATGAGGAGAGAAGCGGGAGGGGAGACCCTTGTCCTTGAATTGGGGCCGGTTATTTGGGAACAGGTGACGGATCGCGGCACCGCGCTGAGCAGGGTGGTTCGGGAGGTCTCCAGGCCATACGGCAACCAGCAGTCATCTTGAGGGGCTTCTCTGCCTGCCTCTGCCCCACCAAATCCTCTTGGTTTTAATGCTCCTCACCGGCTTTGGAAGTCTTGTTATTCTGCTGGCTTTGGGCGTTTTGACGTGCCGGGGGGACACGCCGGCACCCTGCCGGGAGCAGCGAGGTCCCAGCTCCGCTTCCAGGCTCTTTGGCTGTGCGGTGCCACCAGAGCTTCAGTTTCTGCGTGCTCCTGTCCAAGCACCAGGGCTGGTGCCTGAGCACCTCTGTAACAAGTAGCTCTTGTTGGGTGCCTCTACAAATCAACTGTTTTCTTCTTTGAAGAGAGGATGAGCAAAATCTCTTCCCTTAGTTGTCTTTAAAAAAAAAATCTATATATCTTTTAATATTGGAGGAAAACTTGGACTAGGAGCCAGCTAAATACACTGTGTCATGAAACCTCGGGGACCGCTGAAAGGAGCACAGTTTGAACTGTTACTGCTAAGGAGGTGTTTTATTGACAATACGCCGCCGTGCGTTCCCAACAGCGGGAGTGAAAATGGGCAGGATGCCCGGCGGTACCCCGGGCTACCCTCCCCGAGAGGCCGGAATACACAGTCTGGCACTGGTAGGCTGCGTGTGAGCACGCTGAGCGATGGGCTGACGGGCGCTGTCACGCCGAAGGCCCCTATTTCATCAGACCCGTTGTAAGGCAAGGCCGCGGCGGCGCAGGGGTGTGCGTAGGGGTGTGCGTGTGCCCTGCTGCGGGCCTGGTGTTGCAGAGATGTTCTCTTGTGGCGGCTGTCAGAGGAGGTGGAGAAGCACCCCGTGCCCTGGTTGTGGGGTGCGTGTCCCCTCCTGTCACCCCCTGTCCCTGCCCAGCCCGGGGGGAGCGCCGGGGACGAGGTGTTTGGCGTGGCCAGGAGCCGACGAGTTAATGCTCCGCGGGCAAACGTGCGTGATCGACGTTTGTTTGGTTGATGTTTCGTTCTGTTTCTTTTCTTACCATGGCAACTTTAACATCATGACAACACACCTACTTTTCCTCTTGGAGCCCTAACTGTTGTCATGCCCAGCAGGTTATTTGGGTATACAGCGGTTGCTCTTTTAGAGCAGAGGTGTTGCCATCCCCTACCAGATAGCACCTCCGCTGTTTCCTCTCCAGAAGGCATCTGTGGTTTTCGCTGTGAGCGCTGTGTTTCAGCCCGCGGCAAAAAAATGGAGTTTTAATGGAAACGGGGGCATTTCCTCTGCCGTACGTGACACAAATGCTATCTCGCATAATTAAGGAAAGTAACGGAGAACAGTTAGTGGTGATTGCCTTCCAATATACTGTGTACTTTGGGGCACAAAAATCATTTATGAATAATGCCCATGCGTCCTCGGAACAATTTGCAGACTGTGCTGTGAGTGATGCAGACCTGCTGCTAGAAGAGTGCGCTAATAAATTTTACTTTGTGGCGGAAACAAGAGATTACAGTTTATTAGGAAAGGAGATGGCAATTTATTAAGATCAATCAAATACGAACGCGGAGGGAAAATGTTGCCATTGTTATTTATTTATTTATCTCGAAGCACGGGGGGGGGTGCAATTACATAAAATTTGTTGTTTACCTGCGACGTTTGATTCATTATTAATATTTTTATGTTTAGAGGGAACCATAATTTTGCAGAAATGTCTTCCATAACTCCCGCGCAATCATATTCATAACTCACCTGAATGTTGACACATCCTGCTGTGTATATATAAATTAACTGGTAACACTGGCATTATAAAATGATGCATTAAATGAAGATGTGAATGGTAATTTAAAGCATGCCACGAAGTGAAACTCAAACCATTGTACGATGCTGAGGGGATTTAAAGAGCTTTCTCGGTGCAGGCTTTGCAGGGCAATAAGGAAAATGACAGTTTCACATGGAAAAGAAGTGCAACAGACACAAACCTTACTGAAATGTTAATTGCCTTGGTGTTCTCTTCTGGCAGAGACACCGTCAGCCTCAAATTCACTTTTCTGCCTGAAAACACTTCACCGTGAGGGTGTTAGCTAAGATGAATAAAAACGACCCAAAAAAAATGTTTACTTAGTGCTTTTTCTCAGCACTTTGTGGATAAGTTTCACTGTTTCCTGTTTAGTCAGTTGTTTTCCCCATTTGTTTTCGTAGGGCTTTCAAACAGCAGCAAGGGAAAATGCAGCAGTCTCAAAACAGGAAAATGTGATTTAACCCCACAAAAATGGGCCTGGGGATCCAGCAGTGGGAACAGTATCCGAGACGCCTTTTTCCCTTGTAAGTGCAAACAGCAGCTGGCTTTCAAACCGGCCGCCCCTCCCTGCCTGCCTTGTGCAGTTCCGCGGGGACGGGTGCCGGTGGCAGCCCGCGAAGGAGGCGCCCACGGAGGCAGCGGCACGACACGGCCGTTTCTCCTGCCGTGCTCATCTTCAGCAGCAATCCTACCCCGCTGCGCTGGCTCGGACCCAGAGCCTCGTATCCACGCTACACACCAGTGTTTTTTTTTACCTAGGTGTTGATGCTGCCACTTCACTCGGGTCAGATCTTGCAGAGCCAAGTAGCCGCCACGCTCCTTCCCCGTTAGTTTTAATGTGTTGGTGGATGTCTTCTGGTTTGAACATCCTTGTCAGACCCGATTGTCTCTGTCTGTGATTGCTCTCCGTAATTGAATGGAATGAAAGTGGCAGTTTATGGTCCTTCTTGGTCTTTTAAAATATTTTGCTGGCTGAGAACTGCGTTATATTTCATGGTGACCCTACTTAGCGATGCTACCATCCCCGTTACTAAGGGAAGAGACCGAAGTTTTTAGCCCACAGCAGACGTTGGCTGAGCTTGCAGGTGAGAAGCTTTTATATGAAAGGGCATAAAATGCTTTAAAAATACTGCTTGCAGGCGCTGTGGCCACCATTCAGTGCTTAAGCAGCACTTTTCAGCTTCCGAGTGTCTTGCAAATATTGGCCTAGAGAAGATCCCGAAATGAGCAGCATTATCCCCGTCCTGCAGGTGAGGAGGAGGCCGTCGCCTGCCTTTGAGGTGGCGAGCGTGCGGGCAGCGCTCGGCCAGGGATGTTGCAAGCAGTTCTCAGAAAGCAGGGCACGCAGCACGGAGCGGCCGTTTCGGAAAACAAACGCCCCGGGTGACTCGCCCAAGGCTGGGGAGCCGGGGCCGTGCTTCTGCTCCTCTGTGGCAACGCCACGTCACGCTGCTCTTTGCCCAGGAAGGGGAACGAGTGCCTAGAGCAGCATCGTGAGCTTCGCGCAGCCCCTTGGTGGTTAGAAATGTCCCGAGACGGAGCTCGGTCCGCAGGCACGCGGTCGGTCGGCGATGAGGGCAGAAGGAGGGCGCTGGCTTGTTGTGCTGTGGGCAGCGAGAGGTCGGTGCCGAGGAAAAGCAAACAGCTCAGCAGCTTTCTGGGCTGATGGGCAGCGTGGCCGCAGGGCTGCCCTTCGCACCCAAACCAGGAGGCAGGAGGTGGTCCGCGAGAGATGCCGCCGAAAAGTGCAAGCCTGCGTATTGGTGATCCGTTCCCCAAAGCAGCTTGGTTGCTTGGGATTACTTTGAAGTCCATGACAGGAGGGATTCTCTTAACGCAAGCAGTAATTATTACGAGCTCGTGGCATGCGTTACCGGTTTGTGCTATTATTAAACGTCCCGAGTGTTGGAGGGCATGCGTGGTTGTTTGCTCCCCGCGTGCCCACACAGCGCACACGCAGGGCCGTGGTGCCCGTGCCCTCTGCCCGCTGACCTGCTGGGGGCCGGCCGCTTCGCGGGGCCGTGTCTGATTCATCAGGGCTGTTTCTGGCAGATTTAGGGTCTTGGAAGAGATGCCCTTAGTCCCTTATTAAATATTCATAAGAGGGTGGGGTCACGTTTTTGTGACCTGGAAAACATCCCATTAATAAATTTGTTATCTGACGCGAAAACACTTTAGGGTGGAAAGCAATCCGTAGCGCATCCCATTTGCCATCGGATCACAAGTTGTCAGTAAATTGGGTCCTTTGTCTTCGCTTCTGGTGCGGCTCTTTAGCAGCATAGCTAATGGGGCTATTGTCTCTCAGCCCCTGACTCCCGCCAATAACCCAAGCACTGCCTGGGGAACGTGGTGGCTTCGGGCTCTTCAGCTGCCTGCGAAGGAACCGTCGGCATCACTCGTGTGCTCGGACAGCGGGGGAAGATGCCAAGCCCAAACTGAAACAGCGCGAGGGAACCGCTACCTGCGGTACAGCGGACGAGAGGTTTTTGGGCAAGAGAAGAGCGGTTGCGGGGCCGGTAGCGGCGCGGGGCTTGGAGACAGCACAAGGCAGGTTTTGTGTCCGCGTCGAATTCTGGGGGACCCGAAAAATGTTTGATGGGGCCTGAGGAGGCAGGTTGTGTGTGACGCCACCCCGCCAGCCCACGGCGCTGAGGTGCCGCAGGCCCAGGCCTTGCCCAGCGCCATGCTTGAGGCTTCGGCTGCCTCAGAGAGGGAGCGGGGCTGCGAGGGGCTGTGAGGGGTTTGTGGGGCTCTGTGGGGCTGTGTGGGGCAGGGGGCTTCATCCCGGGCTGTCTCTGAGCACCCTGGTGCCCTGGGATTGACTCCCCTCTGCTCTGCTTGGGGGAGAGGGGCAGATGTTCCTGTGTGCAGGCCGGGCACAGCAGCCTGGCTTGGTGCGGGCTCCTGACAGGCTTCTTGTCGTTGTTTTATTGTATTGTATTGTATTGTATTTTACTTTACTTTATTTATTTTATTTTATTTTA